>JAHDVE020008211.1:0-34400 GCA_022606495.2 Halesus radiatus
GCTTAAATACTTTATACAACCCTCTTACTTTCTTGATTAGAACATCTTTTATTCTGATTACACGTTACTAAATAGATTCTCCTGCACTGTAATTATCTCTTCTGCTCGAAATCGAACCTTTGCTAACTTAAGTCAGCCATATTTTAAATCTGACACTATTACGAGAATGAATAATAAAACACTAAAACCAGTTTTTGTTATATCACAGAAGCTTCCCAACTATCCGGAGTCAGTGAAACTATGGCATTGGCATTTCAAGGAATATTGTGATGCAGTTCGATGTAAAGGAAGAAAAAAAGTTTTATTTTTTTTATGTGATACCACACAAGAATCCCAGCTGCCTACAACCGTCTGGTGCCAGTGAGACTATGGCATCCCCAATTGGGGTATGTTGTGATGCTGAAGGTATTGAGGAAGGGAAAGAGATGGGGAAGAGGTGGCTATTCAGATCTGATCACCAAACACGGCTACAACCATTTCAAGCAACGTTTCTATTCTGTATGGTGGTCTTTCACCAGGGCGGTACTGACAGTATCTACCACTCTGGAACGTACTGCAAAAATATTACATATTATTTTCAATGAATACATTGTGAAATAACACAATTTAATCAAATAAAATTTACTTGTCCACGCCAGAATTAGAACCCGCGACTTCCGGATTCCTTACCGAGGATCGTAACCACGGAGACCATCAAATGGTGAGTCAGGATGGTGGGAATAGCCTGGCTCCTCAAATCCATTCATACCTCCTCCACACAGCATCCCCAAAGATGATATAGGCCTTGAGGGAAATTATTTCCTCCTTGGTCTCCTGTGTGGAGTTACTGTAAAAAAAAAAAAAAAACATTTTTAGTGAAGGAGTACGGGTGCAGTTGTCTGGCTTGCCCGGGAGGCCGGTAATTTATCGCTACGCCACTAATTAGAATTCGAAGCGAACATGAAAAGAGTAAACGTCCCCACGTAAGTATGTATGTACTTTACTGAATACTTGCCACAACGTATGTACCTTGTTAAACATAGTAAAAAGTAATATCCCGTTTTACTTTTGCTCAGATAACTCTTCTATTACCGACATGTCATAATGCCTCACGCATCATTCACCTTGACCAGTCATAATTTTGTGGTACAGAACAAAATTTAAAAAAATATGACATATTTTAACATTATCGTCTTCACTTTTTTTTCATTATACCTACTGGTTTTGTTTTTCTTTTTACATTAAACTGATATTCGAAATTATACTTGATAAAATAATACTTTGACCGAGCTATTTTTTTAAAGTAATTTATTTATAAAGTTTTCTTACAACTAGGATTGTATTGGAGAGGTTTAGAACTGTTTCAGGTGCCATAATATTATTCAGAGAATATCGGCATCTATCCGGTCAAACCTCTTCACATCATCAATCAACCGGAAATGTTCTCCCACACCTTGAACACCTGTCCTCTGACCAGTGGCAGTTTTCGCGGAAAAAAAAAGATAATAAGTAATAAATCCACCCGTCCGTATTAATACTGTCCGAGAGAGTATCCGAAATGAATCGCATTATACTAAACTAGTTTATACTGAACATAGGTACTCTTGGCGCTTCAGCGGAAAACCGTTGTAGCGTGCAAACCTTAAAAATCTGTTAGCTGCCCGGGTGCGCAACGACTATGTGATTTGTTAACACCATATTTGTACGAAATAATATTTTGTAAGAATCAAAAGATTTTTTCTGTGATCATTGCGTTTTAGATTGTTATTAACATAAGTCAATTACTGAATGTTACCTTTTTATGTTAAAAAACGTTCAGTTTCTGCCGTAAATATAGATTTTTGAATTTAAAACAAATAAAATTTATCCCTTTTTATTATATTTATAAGCCGCAGGGTGCAGTGATACGGTATAATGACATTCCTTTTGATATAAGGAAAAAATATGTAATTATGGAAACGACCAACATCAGATTTATGGTTGAGGGAATTTTTTTCTCTTATTTTTAAATCTCAGATTGAACTCCCCGTGAGATGCCACGAACCACCACTGCCTCTGGCGAATGTTCCTTGCAACGAAACTCTCCTACGCCCTACACCCCAATCGGCCTTCCACTCCTGCGATCTGCGCTGCATTGCCTCACCCACGCCTTATTTCGCAACCTTTCTTAGTAAACGTGATGAATTTCATAAGTTACGATGATGGTTACAGACTGATAATTAAAAAATTAAATCTCCATATAAATGAATTCTTCACTATTTGTACAGAAGCTATCATGCCATAATCACAATGATTTTTATAGCCTAATACGAAAACAATCATTGTTCTTGTTCGTAATGTTGTAATTCGTAAACAATACAATGATTATTATTAGGTATAATAGCAGCAGGTTTCAAAACCTTACGTTCTCTTCTTTACAAAGGGTAAACTGCGTGTTTCAATAAGTTATTTGGATCAAATCAATTTCGATGCAATTATCATGGTTAAAATTCATATATATTTCATGCAGCTGCATTATGATTTTATGAATATAATGTACTTGAGATTTATAGGATAAGGCCGGGTGGCGCTGGTGGACTGGTGCTGTAGGGGTGTTCAGAAGTTTCCGGAAATCAATTTTTTGGGAAACCAGCTTTATTCATAAATGAGTGCTTTTATTTTAATATAATATAGCATTGTACGAATATACGTATCATATCAAATATTATGTTACGTCTTGCGTTTGTTTTATATTTCGAGATATACAGTTACCCCCTTACTTATTATAATCGCGATGTAGCTATATGTTTAAAACGGCCTTAAACCGGGCTTAAGGCTGGCTGAACTATTCCAACTATGAACTGACGCGTAAGAATCTAAGACGTAAAACGGTCGTAGTTTAATTGTTATTTTTATTATTTCGGAACCGATTAATTTATTCGACCAAAACACTTGATTCTGTACTAGAATAAGATGCAAAGAAAACGGATCAACAAAAAACATAATAAACAAGATTGTCAAATATATATATATATATATCCACTTTATGTACTAAAAGAAAGACTTGCACCTAGGTTAGGTTTCCTAAATTATCTGTCTCTGTGAATCTCATAAAACGAAAGTAAAAAGACGATTACAAATAAGGTATAATAAGGTATATAACCATAATAATTACACGATGATTTTTAAACTGCAGTAAATATTCTTTTTTTTAACTTGAAGTATGATATCGGTGTAGATGGCGTAAATTGAACTGGTCTCATTAGCTTGGTCGGCAAAGCGGTTGTACTGAAAATTATTCAGTAAATATATTTTTTTTATGTTGGAAACCCGTCGTTACGGAAATTGGTTTCCCCACTGCGTGGTATCCACTACGAGTAAGTAAAAGGCCAAGACTACAGCGCCTCGAAGTAAGCCTTTTCGTGGCCGGGAATATTTTTATTACCTCCCGCCCCTGAGGTGGTGACATTTTTCCATTATAGACAATTTACTATTCGCCGTCTGCTGGTATATAGTAATATTGTGCACATTATAAAACACGTACACTGTAAAACGAAACAGTGTTCTCATTTATAATGGAGTTTCTTGATGCACCTTGCACGTTATGGGACGTTATCACTTTATCAAAAAATCCTATACGATCAAACTGCCCTATATGATTGAATACTGCACACTCGTATACTCGTATACATAACATGTGCAGTGCATGTCGATACACCGTTCCAAGACAGAATAAGTAATATTGTTGTATTTACATTTTAAAGTTGAATGAATTTGCAAAATATAACAACAGTTAATAAACAATACATATTTTTGGTTCCATAAATAATAATCAATGTTGTACGGCTACTACGGCTAGCATATAAATCATCTTGAGTCAATAGTTATAATTCCATAAAGAAATTTCTTCTGTACCTCGGCGACGGTATTGAATTAAAGTTGATTATTTATCGAAATATAAACTTCCATCGATTCGAAATATGACATCCAGGAAACCTTTTTGGATTGAAGGCGAAAGACTGCTTCTATCACGATACTCCCCTGAAGAGTTGTGGCGAAGTCAGTGATATTCCGACGTGTAAAACAAGCACCTTGTTGTAGACCCTACTATTAAATTGTCAGGGTTCTCTCTCCCTCGGAAGACGTGGATCGTATTAAACTGCATCCGGTGCAGTCACACCCGTTGTGCGTATATGATGCATAAATGGAGCCTAAAGGATTCCGAACTTTGGAAGGTGAATATATTCAAACAACAAAACACATCGTAGAAGAATGTCCCCTTCATCAGTTTCCCTATGGCACATCTGTGCTGAACCAAGTGACTCCCGATGCCGTCGACTGGCTGAATAATCTCAACATCCCACTATGACCTCCCCAACTCCCCTCCACCATACGAAGAAGTATGGAAACATATGGTATCTCAGCGTGCGAAAACCGATTGTGCCAATAACTTGAAAGGTTATTTTTCGGTCTTGTTTCTGTCTTAGACTATGGTGTGTGCATTATGCAAATACATATTTTGACCTTTGTATTGATGCTTCGACAGCGATTGATCAATATTTGGCTTCGAATTAGTGAGGTATAGTCGTAAATCTCCACGTTCAGTGATTTACAACCGATTTCTTCGAAAGAAGATTGATAATCGTGCTAAAACCCCTTTCCACGGCGTATGAAGATGGATAAGATATCAAAAACTTTCTTGCGATAGTCCATAATGCAGGATCAGCAACAAGATTATCTTTCTGAAGCCAGAACTGCTGATAGCCCTTTATAAACTGCACCTTAAGTTCGTCGTTTGTACTTAATTCAAACAGTTCAGTTGCTGGTATGAAAACTTGTAAAAACTTGTACATGAACGTGCAAGTGCGCAGTAGGCTCATCGAGCGAACCTCACTGCTCTGCATTACTATGCTTGCAGTTAAATAACCTCCGACCGTGGACCACCATTTACATCCCGTGAACCCTCTTTTATCTCCCTAACATGGACCCCCAGGGGTCCATATAGACCACTTTGGTCTACACTCAAATTGGCACTAAACTCCACTTTCGACATTTGTAATACAATCATCATACAATCTATAGTAATGATTTATCTCAAAATTCTTTAAGGATAATTAGAAAAACGTCTAACGTTTGCTGTGAAAAAAACTCTTGATCTGTATTCTTTTAAATTCTATTAAATACATATTAAGATATCTAAAAAAGGGGAAGTATGAAAACCAATGAAAGCTTTTCGAACCTTTTACCTAGTATGTATTTCACTTAGAACGTAAAAGCTTACAGTTTAAAATAATTGTTCACAGAAAACTTTAAGACATTTTCCTGACTACCCGTATAGAATTTACATATAAAACATTATTATTAAAAAAATATATTCACATCCCATTTCTGGTTTCACATTTTGATACATTACGTACATGATACCCACAATACATTTAATTTTT
Source organism: Halesus radiatus (assembly GCA_022606495.2). Lineage (NCBI taxonomy): Eukaryota > Metazoa > Arthropoda > Insecta > Trichoptera > Limnephilidae > Halesus > Halesus radiatus. The sequence continues at coordinate 5,403 of JAHDVE020008211.1, forward strand.
AAAATAACCATATAAATATGCAATGCTCATAATAGTAATAAAAAATAAGATAAATATACTCTAGAATGGCATTCGATTTTAATAATGTTATTTTTGAATGTTGATAGACTTGCAATACCCGTGGTGTCGATTCAAGGCGGACTTTGATTCTGCATTGGTTCCTATATTGTTACAATGGTAAGTATTGCTTGCGTTAGCAGACTACAAAAAATGTTATTTTTGAATGTTGATAGACTTGCAATACCCGTGGTGTCGATTCAAGGCGGACTTTGATTCTGCATTGGTTCCTATATTGTTACAATGGTAAGTATTGCTTGCGTTAGCAGACTACAAAATGTGTATTTTTGATGGCTGGCATATTTGTCTGTTCTCTGCCAATAACTGCCGTCTGCATAAATTCAATGTTTCGGATGGCGTTTGAACGGTCTATTATATGACGTATTATATTTAACACTCTGCTCATAATATCACCGACAAAAATATAACGACTTTCGCCCACACGGTCAACTGGATATAAAATACATTATCATCTTCATTAACCTTTTTTAATAAAGACACCGCCTTTTCAATAAAAACGCTGTTTTTCCTGTTCAAAGGTGATTTTTACTAACTAAAGATTACGAAATATATCGGGCCATTGACCTACTTGTAATTTGTATGGCCATCAATCAAAAATGTTGATCTGAAAATTATTTTTATTTCGACTGCGGCGCGTTTCATCCGCCTCTTCGATACGCCTCTTGGCCACTTTTCTCATTTTAATAACTTTTAACATACTTAGTAAATCCCATTGGTTCTATTTAGTTTTGATTTTCTAAATTCTTTTTCTATACTTTTAACCCCTTCAAGTCCTTTTTGTTCCCGATGGGGAACAAGTAACTAAATAGCAGTAGGGTATTTTTGTTCTTCTTATTCCCCTTGGGCAGCTACCCCAAGGGAACAAAAAGACTCCACTGCTATCTAGTTACTTGTTCTCCATCGGGAACAAAAAGGACTCGAGGGGAATCTTGAAATTCAACGCCATGAGGGCCTTCACATCACTGGTTTACCCGATACTAATTGAAACCACCGCGTCAAAAAGTTCAACCATCCGCTTTTCCTTTCCTACTTAGTCAAGCCTACCGGATGGTCGATATTTTCGACGCGGTGGCTTCGGTTAGTATCGGGGAAACCAGTCGTGTGGCAGGTCCATTAGGAACGACTTTAACTATACTGTACATTGTACAAAACTGAAATAACTTACACATAAAATCTATTGCAATTGCGAATACTACTACCAACAAAAGGTATTATAATATTATATTATTATGTAGATTATAGGTACGTAGTTGAATAAGCGATGACCTCTGCTGTTAGTCGTGCGATAACATTGAGTTCGGTCACATTGTCGAGTGTTTGTTTTTTTTTTTAAGTAATAGATTTATTGTTTGTTTTATGAGATTTTGTCAGAATATGGTGCATTCAAATGCTTTGTTTGTCTTTTTTATTTATCTCTGCGAACTATAAGAACTATATTGATCGTTTTTTTGCACAAAACTGTAGGAAATAAAGCAATAACTTAACAGAAACAGAAAACAGAACTTAATAATAATATTATTAAAATTTAAAAATAATTAAATTAAATGGGGTTTTACGAATTAAACACAAAATTAGATTAATAATGGAAAATAATATTCACAAATCTTGAATTTGATATATGATATCGATGAAGATGACACAAATTGAACTTGTCTCATTAGCTAAGTCGGTTGAGCGTTTCCCCGGATAGGCAGAGGACCTGGGTTCGAGTCCCAGATGCGACTGAAATATTTTTAGTTTCTGTCCTTTTGTCCGGTTTCATCTTTTATTTAGGTTTGTTAACATTATTTTCTTCAATGATTAAATATTACAATGAGGTTTTAAATCTCAATAAAAATAATTAATAATAAAAAAAAAACAATTAATAATTTATGAAATAACACCCCTATTATTTTAACAAATTTATTTTATTTTAGCCTGCCGGTTTTACATAAATTTATTGTTAGTTATGAATATACTGCCCCGAGGAAGCCTAGGTATAAGGGAAACTGGAAGGCTACAAATATTGCTATAAAATTAATAGCGTAATGCTCGATATTATAATTATTATTTACTTATTATTACTTATTTATTAATATTTACTTATTGTTACTTACTTATTACTATTTACTTATTATTACTTACTTATTACTATTTACTTATTATTTTATTTTTTTACCTACCTATTATTATTTACTTTTTTTTTTTTTTACCTGCCTTTAATTATTTACTTATTATTATTTTTTACATACCTATTATTATTTACTTATTACTATTTATCGTTTCACTAAAATTGTAAAGCCGGTCATCTCAACACAGGACGGTCCTAGTGAGATGAGTGGCTAATGTTTTTGTTCTGTTTTTAAATTTAAGAATAAATAAACAAATAAAATTCAGTGTTATAATTTACTTTTTTTAAATATAATGTAAGAATGAGAGGACCCGAACAGAATATATGTGTGTAATCCTAAGAGAGAGGGAGCGCACTAATATAAATAAACCTTAGGGCGTCAGCGATCGTTTAAAAAATATTTAATAAAACACGACATATTAAGAATAGAGCAAAAATCTCAAGGCAGCATTTAAAGAAACGCTGTGAATTTTTTACACCTATAACACGTTACATAATAAAACCACACGTGTTGTTTATATTTTTCGGATCATTTATTAAGATTTTTTTCTATTGACAGAATTTCATATAATAATCACTTTTTCAACTAGAAGAATAGAGATTATACACATAAAAATTCTGAATGCGGGCGTTTAAAGGTCGAATTTACAAAGCAGTTACTTTTAGACATGCAGACATTATTATATGGTGCAATCAACAGTGACGGCTCGTGACGTTTGAGTGACATACAAAAAAATTGAAATTTTGAAAAAATAAAATTATTTTCGGTTTCAACAACACCAATAACGTTGTATTTTTTCAATCTTAGCACTCTACCTCACTCAAAAGTCACGAGCCGCCACTGCAATCTACCATGTGTCGCGAGAAATTGTTCGCAACGTAATATGGTACGATAATTAATTACCTACTTATTTTATGTATTTAAATGAAGGATCGCTATAAAAATGCTACAGCACCGCTACACACTATAAACAGCGCAATATCCTACATAGTTACTTTGATATCAAAGATCGATAGTATAGCTCTGATATTATCTCACGTGAAATCTAGTTGTGGAGAAGCATAGTAGCATGATAATCTCATGGTGGGATTACGAAACTACCAGCAACACGGCTTGACTATGTCAGGGTCTTTTGCTACGGTCCTAGGCAGTCGTCTAGATACTACCACAAACCTTCTGTAGACTTCTGCTAGCCTGGTACAAGTCAATCTAAAATAAAAATTTATCAATTTGATTGCCAACCATGACGTAATTAATTTGAACCTACCGATTATTTAAATTCTTAGAAATAAGTAAATACTAAATAACGAGAAATTAAATACTAAATATTATTATGAGTAAATATTAAATTGACTGAGCTATTATCGCAATGTGACTCTGGGCCCAGAAGTCGCCAGTTCGATATCCGTTGTTCAACAGTTCAGAAGATAAATTATGTACAATAATTTTTCAAAAATTGTATTTTTCACATACAGATGTCGTATAAATGAAAAATAGTACTACGGTTCTCTCAGTAACGTCGCGAGAGACCACCGGAGTTGTTAATTATTGCCTCTCCGGTTCAGGAATTTTGCTGTTTCTATTAATTCACTAAAATATAGTCAATCCTTTCGTTACGTGTAAAGTTTTTTTTTATTTACGTCCCATTGATTCATACGTGTAAATTAGCGCGTTTAGTCTTCAAATAAAATATAAAAGAGTTAGTGATGCGACGACTCTTTACGATTACATTTATTCCGTCAACATTCTTACTTTTGAATAATTGTAATCGATAATTTAATTGCACAGACTGTTTGCAAATTGTTTTATTTTTCGTTTCAGAAATAATAACACATTAGAATCTAAATTCCATAGTTTCACTGACTTTGGTTAGGTATTTGGCGGTATCATTTTTATTACCATTACTGATAAAATGCATAGAAAAATCATTTTTCTAAGCTTTCAATGATACTGTTAACTAGCTTAAATATTTAAGCTCACTTGAGGTGATTTGAAGAGAAAAAGAATATATATATATGTCTGCCACAATCATTTTTTATCTTGGTAAATTTATTAGAACACATGACGATTTGAGCTAATTACGGATTTAGGCGATGCAATGGGAAGTAATGCAAAATCGTGTGTTTTCGGAGTGTGTTTGATGGCCTAGAAATATCATAGATCATTTAATTAAATAATGCAAGTAGAACACACCCTTGCCTTTCGTTTAACCGTCCAATTTTTTGGTGTGTCTTTTTATAAGCCTAGAAAAAAGTATTAGACCTAGAAAAAATGTTTAAAGCTTAAAATCTCCTACTCACGAACCCTTTTTCCAATATTGTCGTATTGTTGATTGTGGCAAAATAAGTTTTTTAGAATATGACCGTAAAACATTTTAATATTTATGCCTGAACTTTACAAATTAAAATAAAACTCGCGTTTTGGTCACGTTTGTTTGCGTAAATCAAAACATGCGGCCGATGTTAAGCGGGAATTTCGACCTTGTCACCACCTGCATAAGGAGCCCGTGATTTCGTTGGAATTTTAGCAACTGGATGGCCTTAATAAATAAATACACTATTGGTTCTTTCTGCTACTTATTTATATAATTATAACGTTTTAGCATTTCTCTTTTACTGTGCCTTTTTTGTTCTACATCTTTTATCTGTTAACCAGTGGCGGTTTTCTCTAAAGTGCGTTTGTGCAGTGAATTAAAAAGACAATAATATAAAAAGACACACTTGCATTATAATTTTACCACATTTTAAAACACTATATATATCCTTTTATATTAAGAAACGTTCATTTTTTTGCGTAAATTGTGATTGTCGTATTTAAAACAATTTGTCTTTATAACTAACGATATTATAAATATTCATTAGCCACAGACTCTTCGATGAATCGTTAAATTGTATCTTGTTACTAGGTCGTTAATCTCAGATGCAGTAAAGTGATGAAATTTCTTTAGATCTAGGGAGAAATATGAAAGATCATGAAAATAATACCCCTTTTCGGTGAGAGAATTTTTATTCAGATTCCGATAACTATATAAATGCACATTGATTTGAACTTTGAACTAACAAAAACGCTCTTCTCACTCTTGTGCAAATGCGATTCATAGAAAGTGCATAATCGACGTGTCACAGTGACCTTGAGGTTCTTGTAACTTGCGGCTGCGATTAATCGGAATCGTAATCGTTGCATCCATCGACATCACTAAAATGATTTCATCACTATATCAACCTGTTGATTGAATCTATCTGAAAAAGCCTCAAATAATGATTGATGATGGTCTTTATCCCCGGTTTTATTTACATCAATACGCAATACCGCTATCTCCGAGAGGAGTTGTCCAATTAAAATATTTATTGTAATTCTTTTTTTTATTTTATTATTCGATGACTAATTGAAATTATTGACAATCGATCAACATACTGGAAGCGCGTGTGTTCAACCATAATTAACGTTGCTTTTGAATTCGAACCCATGGCCTTGGAGTACAATAAAAACCCATCATCTTAGACCTTGGGTATGTAAACAGTAAACGTATTATATTAAATAATAATAATATATTTACTAAGAACTACTTTGTTTACACAACTGTTTTTTTAATATATAAATATAGTATACTGTTTACCTTGATAAGGGAAGCTTTGCTTCTGAAACATGTAGATATTTAAATGCCACAAAATAATTAATAATCTATCGAAGAAATAATAATAAATTTCGTCGTTTTTATTTTTGATATGCTTTATTGCCAGTTAGTTTGCTTTCATAGGAATACATTTTAACAGTAGCTTTACCACTCGGTTTCGCCCGAGTTCCAACAATTTATTTCTTATTATTTATCAACATATTTTCAGTTGAAGTAATTATTGGCGAATATGGAACACAGAAGAGGGTCTTGTCTTTTCTTTTACAATTAAATTAATATTTCGATGCTTCTAATCTCATGATGGAAATCACGTCGATATTTGAAACTTTTTTTTTCTTTTTATTATTAATTTTTACACAGAAGGCCCACAGGAGGGAAATTAGTTCCCTTTGGGGATGCTGTGTAGAGGGTCTTTTTGAGGAAACTTTTTGTCTTGAAGAAACCCATGTAAGAGAGAGCAGAGGAAACACAGAGGCCGGCAAATCAACATAATATCGAACCATTCCCATGTGACAAATGTCAACTGTGTACAAATGTTGGGCACGCTTTTGTCGTATTTCTCGGCGGTTCTCTTGCATATACCCAATAATTCCAGACAAACTGTGGAAATTTGATGATGCCAGAACTCACCGTTTGATAGTTTTTACCGTTCACACCTCAGAGCAAATAATACATTGAGATGCTCTAGCAAGGGCAAGAAACCAAAATAAGAGGAGCGAGGGGAAAATTAGGCGTGCTGCCAATTTAAGTAAAACAGCAAATAATTAAAAAGCTTCAGCTTGTTTACAGAAACCGAATATTTTGTTAAAGTATTTAGTTTGACCCTTTAATAAATGTTTTATAATTTGCTTACCGCAGTCAAAATCACACGAAACAAATGTGCACGGTAGTGAACTTGGCTGCTTCCAAAATGGGTGTCACGTAACTTTAGCCCAACTGTCAAAATGGTACGTTATGGCAAGTATATTAATTCTGACGTCAGTGGTTCACACCAACAGATTTTCTGCTTTTTAATAAACTAGCTGGTGTGTACCCGGCCTTGCTCGGGTTTTTTTTCTAATAAAGTTATGAAGTTGTAAATTCTTGCTTGTCATTTGGGTGCCATAATTGATTTGACTGTGACTGTAATGCCTTGTGACGACTATTATTATCTCTAAACAAAGAAACATTAATTTGGAAATATTGTTTCATTCGAAACATTTATTTTTTCAAAATGTATCTAAATAATAAAGTTCTTAAGTCGGTACTTACTTCTGTGTTCCATTTTAACATTATACAAAAATATTCTACCCAAACAAACCTTCTTCTTTCGAATTTGTAATCTGCGGCTAACCAGAGTGGTATATCTAACCTCAATACAACATGGCGGGTTCAATGTTTTTCATACTAATTTTAAAACGTTATAGCAACAGTTTTACATATTGGATTTCATTCAAACTCTCTAAACCTTCCCGGCACTAATAACACATCCATCGGTCGAGTAATTTTCGAAAAAATCGAGGGCGGACACACAAACATTCATTTTTATATATAGAAGATTAAGATTCTCACATCTTTGACCAATTCTTTTTGTTATTAAAGTTGATAAAAACGCATTAATATTATTTTTTCTGATTGGTTCGCTATCGAACGGAACTCTGTGGATATTGGTGTACCAAGGTTATCTCCTTGAACTTATGGTAAGTCGACTCCATAATCAAGTTATGGTAATTTGATCCTGAAAATTTAACATTCTTGTTAAATAATGTCATTAACTTCAATAGCGTTCTGAAGAAACAAAGTATTCTATTACAACGCACATTTATATGATTTCAAGCAGCGGCTCTCAAAGTGGGCAGTGCCACCACCAAACAATTTTTTTTTTTAATTAGTCCCACAGAGCATATAATATATAGAGATAGAGATGCCCCAACACGCAAGGGGAAAAACCACAATTTAAATAAAACCGCAAATAAGTAAAAAAAAGTTCGGCTTGTTTACAAAAACCGATTATTTTGCTAAAGTATTTAGTTCGACTCTTTTTATAAATGTTTTATTATTCGGTTACCGCTGTTACGTACCTATCTGTTTTGAACACCGATTTAGATACAACTTGTTGTTGGGGACCATTTAACTGTTCTTACTAAAAGTAGTGAGTGACTACCTGGTCAAAGAATTATTGTAAACAACTGCTAGGAATTCGAGAAGTTGGTAGACAGTTAGGGTAAGATGGGTAGGTACATAGCGCAGCAGTCAAAATCACGCGAAACAAACGTAGACGGCAGTGAACTAGGCTGGTGCCAAACTAGATCTTACTTGATTTTTGCCTCCAGCTGTCGAAATTGTACTTAGAGTAAGTCGTTCATTCTGACGCCAGTGACGATTCCCAACTGTCCAGAGCCAGTGGGACTATGGCATCCCCAATTGGCTGGTGAGAGTTAAGAAGGGAAGGAGATGGAAAAGATGAAGGTTGGGAAGTACCTGCCTATTCAGATCTGATCACGGGCTATTACCGTTTAAAGGAATGTTTCGATTCTGGATGGTGGTCTTTTACCAGGGAGATACTTGAAGTATCTACCACTTAATGTGAAGCAAGAGGCATGGGTGGGAGGGGGCGGTAGATGCGGTGCAGAGTGTTAACCATGCTTTGTACAATGATGATAAATTAAAAGAATCTCAGAGTTGGTGAACAGATCGGCGGAGGGCGACGTTGGCATTGAAGGGAGCAAATCGCCGCTGGACGGGTGATTATGTGATTTTAAGTAAGATTTTAAACATTTTGAAAATGAATGGATTCTCCCATTTTTTTTAAATTGTTTTTATTACTAAATATTATTTGAGAGTCCACCTTTATTTTCCTGCATAAAAACTTTTTTTTTCACTCTTTAAAAAAAATCTCACATTGGAGGTATTACGCGCCGAGCAATGAAATGTAGCAACAAGGGCAATAAGAAGGTGCCGAAAAATGATTTTAAATAATTTTTCAATTGACTGTCACACCATATACACCATCGTGATAATGATGGCTATTAAAACATATTTATGATTCAGCGTGCTTTATTTTTATAAGTATCAGTATCGCCTTACTTCGGTTGAAATTGATCATACGCTTTTATGCATACATACATCTTTTTCCCCTTATCCTACTCTAGTCGGAGATCCATCACATCAACAAGCCGTCTACTGGCGTCCCCGTCCTGCGCTACTCAACCTCCGTCCATAACAGGTCCAGCCTTTCCTCGCACAGCCTCTGGAGTTGTTTCTCCCAACTGTGTCTGGGGTGGCCCACTGGACGTCTTCCATCTGGAATACCACTCAGAATTTTCAGCGGAGTCCGATCGTCTGGTATTTTTAAAACATGACCAAGCCATTTGCGACTTTTCTATGAAGAGTAGCTGGAGTTTAATGTTTAGTTCATCTTGGATCGTCAAGCTTCTTATTCGATCCCATTTTGTAACTCCTGCTACTTCTTTTAAAATTCTTATTTCAGTAGCTTCAATCCTGGAACGTATTATCTCGTTCATCATCCAGATTTGATGACCGTATGTAAGCGTGGAGAGCGATACACTGATTTGTACACTGCCAACTTTGTCTCAATACTTAGCTATGGTGTCCTTATCATTGAGCTGTAAAGAGAACGCATCACACCGCTTACCACACCTATTCTGAAGTCAATTTCTCCGTCTTGCCGGCCATCGCTTGAGAATTTGAGAAAGGTATTTAAATTGGTCAACATTTTTCAATTGGGCCCCGTTGGCGAAGATGCTACAATGAGTTTGGTCTCTTAATCATTTCTATAGCCATTACTCCCGTCTTTGAGGTGCTCATCCTAATTCCTGTCGCCGTGCACTCTTCGTTGAAGCTCTCTAACATTTTCAAATATCGAAATTTCTTCTCGAAATATGGTCAATTTTATTAGCCTGGAGCTGGAGTCGATAGATCTTCTATGTAAATTGACCTGATCTTTATTTTTTCAAATTGGTATGTATCACAATTCTAAGCATTTTAATTTATTAAATAAAACAACCATATTGTTTCAAATCACTAATTTATTTTTGAGTTATTACCAACTGGTTTCGCTTATTCCAAGCTTCGTCAGGGTAAAATTTAAAACTAAACAAAAATACGTAGAGGGAGCATATATATATATGGGTGAGATATACGAATATAATAAGAGGGAGACAAAATATAAAACGAAACAATGGAACAGTGAGAAGGAGGTATGCTTAGATGCAATAGAATGGGACAATACATAAAAAAGAAAGAGACAGAACGTCAAAGGAGGGGTAGATCAAGAAGAAAAGAGAACTTTTGCTATGTATTTTTGTTTAGTTTTAATGAATTTTCAATGGGTGTTTAGCGCACAGAAACCCAAATCTGGTAAAGTGTGTTTTTGCGTGTTGAAAATGCCGTAGAGTTTTTCTGGAGAGACCGAGGAAGATATTACTCTACACAATTCCAGTTTTACAACTAAACCATGCTAACGCCATTCCTAAACGAACAGGATATCATTTTATAAAAAAAAAACAAAGGAGACAGAAATACAGAACGTTTGAGAATCGCTGAATAAAACCCCACAGAAACAGGCGGACTGAAAATCAATAGTGGAAATACATTTAATTGATACGTTTTTTTTTCAAAATTATAATAAATTTTGCTATTTTAATTAACTAGCATGACAGCCGTTTCGCCGTTATCAAACTGATTTTCGGTTAATTTCAATTACAACGTGCAAAATTATATTACGAATTTTATATTTAAATGATTAAATTAACTTTTCATTGGAAAGTTGCCAGGTCTGGATTTTGTGATATTGATTGATAAGTTTACTGAACCCTTTCCACAATTTCCATACAGCTTCCATAAGGAACGTTAAAAAATAGCATTGCAGAACGGAAATTGAAATATCGTTTGCATGTGGTCGATAACCTGGTGGATATGATGCTCCATTAGTAGTCGTATGGGTCGATAGAATTTGTATTGTGTTGTTTTCCTTTCTGGTAAAATTAATCACACCTTTTCATATATAGAATTTCTTTCTTGAACAGATAATCAATTTCATTGCCCTGTCTGGGGCCTAGAAGTCCAAAGGTCTTACGTAAATTGACAACATCAGTTTTATACGGAATAAGTTTTAAAAATCATTTTATGCGAGGACCACAAAAGTCTCAACTGCTCCCAACCGTCTGGAACCAGTGAGACTTAGCATCCCCAATTGGGGAATGTTTTGTAGCTGAAGGTAATGGGGAGTGGACGGAGATGGGGAAGAGGAAGGTGGGGAAGTATCTAGCTATTCAAATATGAGAGCTATTATGGTTCTTTTTAAGGAAAATTCTTTTTCTTTTTCCTTAGGCTTAAAGACTTCTTGCTCAACTGCGAAATTTCGGAGAGACATAGTAAAAAAATCCTTGCAGATTGTTAAGAGATTATTTGAAAATACAAATTGATAAAATGTCTTCAAGTGGCACAAGGTTTTGAACTGAAACTTTTTGTAACAATTACATTATATTATAATACATTTTAATTTTGAAATAGCATATATACATACGCCTTTTAACGATTAATTACGTTTTGTAAAAATGTACCTGCCTCAGTAGATAGTAATGACCTTTTTTCTTGTCACTTATTCTGAAAGTGACATTATCCGCCGTGGTATATCTATGCCGATCATAGAGCTGGGTCCTTCCACTTAATTTACGTACTCGGTAAAAATTCCGAGTTCAGCCACACGGACTCCTTTCCTCGGACTCGGTCCTACATTTTTTTCGGTCCGCCCTAGTCCGCTATTATTTAATTTGTAATATGTAATTTTCTTTTTTCTGGAATTAAATAATTATTTGAATAAAAATCCGTAATCATTGAAATCATCAATTAAAACGCCACTGTTTTCTCAATAATATTTTTACTTCGCAGCGTACCTTAAAGATATCATAGCAATTCGTCAAATTAATTCTCGATAGATATATTACTGTGAAGTCACTGTTATTGTTGCTAAACATAGAAGACTGACCTTCGTGGAACTTAAATTGACCCCATATCGTATTCGATAATGGCCTATTGATAGACCATTGTCTATGGTTCTAAGGTACTAAATTACTTCCCGGCAATCAAGAGTATGGTGTGCCATAGTTTTTCTTGCGTGGAAGGTGGCTCTTTGAATTCATCAAGGCCATCTATTACACGTGCCTTGTCGAAGCGGTGGAACCCTGACTTTTGTAAAATTGTAGTCTTCCATTGTCGTGAAACGAAGGTGGCCTTTCCGCGGCCAGGAGAGCTTCCAATATCCGGTCCGCTTTTATGATCTGAAGCGTCCAATATGGCCGTTCTACGCACTGTAGAGACTGGAGGTGGTGCGTCCAGCTAGAGCATAGGTTCCCAAAGACCTCTGGGGGTCCATATAGATTTGCAGGGGGTATGGTGGAAAAAAGGGTATCCACAAGATGTAAGTGGGGGTCCACGGATCGGAGTTCATTTAGACTGCACGCATAGTAAAGCACCGTAGTAAGTGTCGCTCGACAAGCCTACTGCACACTTAAAGCAAATCGCGTCCACGCAGGCACGTTCTTACAAATGTTCATACCACGATTGACGGCCTTCATGGTCGAGGGGTTAGGCTCTCAACTACGAATCTGAAGGTCGCGGGTTCAAATCCGTTGCGTGCGCAAGTAAATTTTATTTATTTAATTTGTGCTGTTTCACAATTAATTAATTTAAAAATAATGTACAGTATATTTGCGCACGTTCCAGAGTGGAAGATACTCTCAGTATCGCCTTGGTGAAAGACCACCATTCAGAAGACCAGGTATAAATAACCAGGTATTTCCCCTGCTTCCTCTTCTCTCCACTGCCTTCCACCTCACAACACACCCCAATTGGAGATGCCATAGTCACACTGACTCCAAACGGTTGGGAGCAGCTGGGACTTTAAATCTATCGCTTCCACTATTTGATTCAGAATTTTTGTACCACACAAAATTTATGGTCTAAAATCTCCTTCCTTTTGTAAAGTCACACGAGTAGATGTCATCGCATGTTTAACTTGTATTTTATATAATACACCATCAACATCACCACTATAAATAAAGTTTTCTAGGTTTGTTTTCAGTTTCAAAGCCTCTTTTTTAAAATCCAATAAAAAGTAGTTTGAAAACTGGACTGTTGCAAATTGCGAAGACCGTAAAACCGGATGGTTTGGTTTGCATTGAATCTGAAGACCTTAGGCGTGAAGACTGGAATTGCTATTGAATTAAAATTATTTTCTCCAATAGCTCTAACTATATAATATCCTATTTTTATTGAATATAGAAACCTCAATTGATATATTTTTTTAACCATGGTAGATAATATTAACAAATCTCAAAATGAATCATGGTACAGAAAAGGTAAATAAAATAAAAAAGGTAACGGTCGCATCTGGGACTCGAATCCAGCGTTCTATCCAACTAAGCCAATGCCACCTTATTGCTACTAAGTCTCACAAGTTATGAAAATCATACGAATTAAGTAATTGGTGCGTACAAATTAGGGTGAAACTTTAAACATGTCTAGTTAATGTTGCAAGATGAAAATCACTACAAGTTTCATAACGCCAAATCTCAAGGTCTTTTAGTGATAGATACATATATACAAACAGATTTTTCCCTTTATTGAATAGGTACATTACTGCATTGTATGTAAAATAAATCGTATGTACATTTTTCCGCATCGTCTCCCTCATTGGTGATACTTTGTACATATAGCTTTATGTTGCTGACTGGTGAGCTGGTGGATGCAATCTGCTAGCCTTAAATACCTTGTTGTAATACAATAGAGCCTTGAAAAAAAAACTGCATACCTAAATATATTTGTACCGCGCCCTCGAGGTGATTTTTCACAAAACGGCGCTTATACAAATCATTCAAATATTGTTATACTAATATGCAACCATTTTACAAATAACTAATCGTTTGTATTTTTCCTTGTTTCAGGTAAAAATTAGAGCCGTGAATCAACTCGCAATGAATTTTGATCCAGAACTGTAAGATTCATGGAAAGAAAATTCGTCAACCTCGTGAGATGTTCAGCCGTTTTACAGCCCTTCATTTTTTTCGTATAAATAAGTAATTATTATTGTGAAGCGACCCCCAAAAACGGAATATAAATAATTATCAGCTTCTTATCATTTTTGATTGATATTTGAATTTTTGATTACATAACATCGAAACGAAAAACGTCGCCAAGAAGACTGTCTCTTAAACTTATTGTACTCCAAAAAGAGACCATGTGTTATCGAGTGCATATCACAGTAGGTAATTATTTATCTTTTTAATAATTTATTGTAATTATTACTGGACAACTTTGGGCCGGAACTTGGTGCGGAGAGCGCGAGCGAAAATAATGCGTTTTATCGTCCGCGTAGAGGACGTTCCAGTCGTTGACCGCACCTTTATGTGAACACTGCACCAAACCACCACCGCTGAAAGGTAAATAAATCACGTACACATCGTCAAAAAATCCTACACAATTTATTATACAAATGTATCGGTAGTTAATATGGTGTACCCCTTTGAAAGACGCATCCAGGCGAAGGAGATTATTTCAGCGTCTCAGATAGTCATTGCACTCACTTCACTCGCCGATTTCGCCGAAAAGTTCATAAATTACGTACACCTAATCAAAAGGTTCGACACAATATATAGTCAAAATTTATGTGCTGTTAAAACGATGTACCCTTTCGAAATACGCATCCAGACGAAAGAGTTTATTTCAGTTTCCAGATAGCCATTATTGTTGCATGAGCGCGTTAATCCCGAAATAGGCGCGGCAAATACATCTTCCAGGAGTAAGGAAATTTCACCACTATACAAAAAAGCTCCTATTTATAATATAGGCATATTATTTTATAGCTCTTCTGGTATCTAACCTTTTTACCTGAACCTTTTCATGTTAATCAGCTGACAGACACTGCAGGTCTTTGGTCCTGTCTGCGCTTGGTAGTTCGAACCTGTTCTATCCATTCCGATTATTCCTGTTTGAAAAGAAAACCTGATACAGGATCTCTCCGAACAACGGAAAATATTTTTTCCTCTTGGAAGTGGCCTCCCGTCTGGTGCGATAATGTATAATAACTACTAATTATAGTAAGTTTACACTATAATAATATTACGATGACCTTCGTGTCCCTTCGCTTGATGGTTCGGGATAAAGAGGTTGCGGTTTTGAAACCCGGTCTGGACAAACAGAATTTGATCTAATTTCTATTGGTTATTTCACACAATATTATCTAAATAAAATAATAATTTGGCAGTATTTTTCCACCTCTTTCCAGAGCCGTTGATACAAAAAATGGAACCCTTACTTGATATGACTTTAGCAGAAATATTTATTGACTAGATTTGGATAGCTAATCACTTTACAACCTTCCCCTTTCCCACCTGCTCCAGTTAGTTGAAACTTATCCGGTATAATAATAATAATTATTATTATATATTTTTTTTATTATTTATTATTATTTAGCTCTTTGCATGGAAGACACAGAAAACGCGAGTTTTGTATTTCTGAAATTTATACATTGAAATAGCCAGTGGCGGCTCGTGACTTTTGAGTGAGCTAGAGTGCTAAGATTGAAAAGTGCTAGGACTTTCTTGATGTTGGTTTAGCTGAAAATGATTTTTTTTTCTAATTTCAGTTTTTTTTTATTAAGATTTAGATTTTGGGGGGCAGTTCCCCACCTAATTGAAAAATCTTCATACAAAAACTAGATTTCGAAAAAAAAAACATTTTCGGCTTCAACAACATCAATAACGTCGTATTTTTCAATCATAGCACTCAAGCTCACTCAAAAGTCACGAGCCGCCACTGGAAATAGCCATATATAAGATGTTACATAAATAAATAAATAAAATAAAAAAACAGAATCAAATTCACTGATAAAAAATGTAAATTAAAAAACGAATTATGCATTATTTTTTTAAATTGTTTATATAATTTTTATTTATTTATTTATTTAAAGACATACAACAATGTTGCATTCCCATGAGTTATCAATTCAACTCATTTCGGGACTGTTATAATTTGCTACATAATATTAAGTTTAACAAAGTTTTCAAGGCATATACATTTATGAATGAAAATATAAAAACAAAAAATATTTATATTTATATAAACAATCGGAAAATAACATAAATAAATGTACAGGCTCGAAACATACTCGTACAGATACAATAGAAATACATAAAGTTTTACAAGAGAGAAATATACCTGCATCAGAATCTGCAAAGCTTAAGGACGGCTATCAGAACAGATTTGGTATCTATGATAAATGGTTTTCCAAACAGCGTTTTTTTTTAAATAAGATCTCAGAACATAATTTCGAGATTTGTCCGAAGCGCACACATATCTAAATTCCTCAGGCAACTTGTTATAGCTGGTGTAAGCAATGTTTTTCGATAATTTCAGTCTGTATTTTGTAGAGTGTATTTTTGATATGTGTAGTTTGTTTATATTATTGAAATCACTATTAGAAAATATTCTTTTAATCCAATAATTAAGATTGCACCCGTAACGTGTATATTACAGTGCAATGCCATACGGCTTGAATTGTAATTTTGAAAAAATACCGTTTTTATGTTTAAAAAATCTTATCAGTTTTACCCTACGGGCATCTTCAAATTCGTAAATTTCAAACTTGTGCTAGGCTTTTATAAAATCAGTTTGTAAAAACCTTGATTCTGTAGGTTTTTAATAATTTAGAAATTAATCCTAAGATTTATTTTTATTCATTTTTAGCAATCGAAATTACATTTTCATTCACTTTTGCTTTCTTTATTTAATTTATGTTTATCAGATTTTTTTGTTGGGGTAACTAGTTGTTACGTACACAATATTATTATAAAAAAATTGTAACAAGTGGCACCAAGTTTACAAAATTGGCTCGCCCAACAATGGCATAACAATCGAGTGTTTAATTTGAATTTGAAGTACGAAATTTACCTTACTGATAATGCAGGGAATAAATAGTGGATAACATGGTAAAAGTAGCTGCACTTTAATTGCTTCGAAACTTGTGCAGTTTTACGAGTTTTAAGAGAATATTTTGTTTATTTAAAATATATGTATGATCCTGTAGAAAAGCTGCAATATGATAGCTTTGCATGACATTTTTTGTTGTTGTTATTGTAATAAATCTATGTTTTTATAATGACAAAAATATGATGAAAAAAAACAATGGAACCCCACCAAGAATTTAACGGATTGAAATTTTGTATTTTTTCTCGATCTTTTAGCTACTATTTTCAAGTTAGCGTTGTTATTGTGAAAACATTGAATTATTTTTCAAGTTCTATTTAGTTTAATATAACTAATGCATCTACCTATCAGGCTTTAGACCAAAGATATTCTGTGCTTCATAATATTTTTAATTACTCTCTTTTTTTTCAAATTATTCAATTCACTCGAAACAAATGCTTTCTGCTTAGTTGTAGAAATATTTTTTAAATGTACTTAAGTTGAGTTCTCCACTCATTGCGTTCTAAATTCACATGATACATAATTCCACAGTTTCTGACCTGCAAAACAGCCCAAACTGACCCCAAGCTAGTTCGCTCAAGCCTTAAAATTTCCAGGAGCTCTTTTGGCTTCCACTTTTAGTAGCTCCAAATTGTACTTCGGCCTACTTTGTAGCGCAGCTCATCTGACCCACTTACGGAACTGGTACTGGGTACTGGTATGTATATGGCCGCCCTGACTCTGTTCCATGCCCAGAAGCTATACACGTTCTAAGTGTTTGTCTATGGTATGTCGAATGCGCTTCTAGAACCATTCACCTGGTTTTTTGTTAGGATATATTATGATGGTAGTTTTGATGTTTTTAATAAAAACAAAATTTGCTGATTTGGCATACAGAGTACCGGGCCAATTAGGCTCCTACACTTTCAAATTTGTGTGTTATTAAAATTATTAAATTATAAAATAAGATTTTTATTTTTGATAGAATTGACAATTTTAATCGGGATATTAAAAAGGTTTATCTTTTTTTATATGAATACCCCACAAGAGTCCCAACTGCTCCCAACCGTCTGGAGCCAGTGACACTATGGCATTCCCAATTGGGAATGTTGTGAGGCTGGTGGTATTGGGGAGGGAAAAGAGAAGGGTAAGGGGAAGGTTGGGAAATATCTGGTTATTCAGATCTGGTCACCAAACACGGCTAAAAGCCATTTCAAGCAACGTTTCAATTCTGAATGGTGGTCTTTCACCAGGGCGATACTAAGAGTATCTTCCACTCTGTTACAAAAGGCCCCCACACACTTCCGACTTGCCGACCGTTTTTAAGCAACATAAAGGGATCGAACAACGAGCTTGACTTTAAGAATGGACGACTTTCGATGCGGTGGCTTCAGTTATGGGCCTTCCACGCGTCTCGTTTGCCCGATACTAAGTAAAGCCACCGCATCGAAAGGCTTGACCATACGGTCGTCCTTTCCTAAAGTTGGTAGGCTTGACTTTAGGAAAGGACTACCCAATAGTCGAACCTTTCGGCACGATAACTTTAGTTAATATCAGGCAAACCAGTCGTGTGGAAGGCACTTTAGTACCGGGTAAGCCAGTCGTGTAGAGCGACCTAAGGCTTTTATTCAGGTAGCAGTGCCTATTTCACGAACACTGTAACCCGTTTGCTCTGTCCGCATATAAAGTAATATTTGTACAACATTCAATGACTACCACTTGTTTTGGAAGAAATTTAATGTAATATACGTTGGGTGAGTATGTATTGGTCCGCCGCCGCAGCACTGTTACTTACTAAATGTTGTTACTTTAGAAGATGTAGGTAATATATAAATTTAGTATTTAGTTTAATTAATTTCATATGTATTTGTTTGTGTGTAGGTAATTTAATATGAGTGCTGCAGACGCATTTTTTAAGTTTATTTTTTTTTTTATTTATTAATTAAAATATAATTTTGTTTTAGTGAAGTCGCTGTGTTATTGCGGACGAAGTTAACATAAGGATGATGTATAATAATTAAAATAGATAAAGTAATTTAAAAATTCATCCATAGATTTGGAAGAATTTAGAAAAACTGTAGTTATTAAGACTTGCATTAAAATAAACTAGGGTAATTAAAACCATTCAAATAATTAGAAACACTAAAATAATTGTTTAAAGTAGATACAATAATTAAAAAAATAGAACTAATTTAAATAATTGGAAGGATTTAAGAAAATTAAAATAGTTCAAATATTTTAATCAATTAAAATAATTAAAAGGAGTAGGAGAACTAATAGTAATAGCTTAAAAAATAAATAAAATCAATTGAAGGAATTAGGAGAAATACAAGATAAAAATAGTCAAAGGAATTAAAAAAATTGGAGGAAGCGAAATAATTAGAAGAATAAGTGTAATAATCATAAATAGAGGAATGAAAGGAATTAAAACAAATAAAAATAAAATTTTACAAATTATTCTTATGACATAAATAAAGGTTTAAAATTTTTACATACAAATACAACCGGTTTACAATTAGACAAATTTGATATTTTAGAAATTATAAAAAGTGTTTATAGTCAATTGAATATAATTAATAATCAATTTTTTTTAAATAGCTGTCTTTTGAATTTATTTTCATGTTAATATTAATAATGAAATTAATTTCTTTTTCAATTTCTAATATAAATTTGTTATTCAATGTTTTATAATAATTTATTTATTAACATTGGTTTACCTTAACTTTTTGTTTATGTTTATAATTTGTCTATACTTGACATTATTATTTTTTTGTATTCTGTATGTCCTGATAAGGAAAGCTTCGCTTTCGAAACATGTTGATATGTATGTATTAAAAAAGTGGTGTAGAGAAAGTAATTTTTAATTCATTTATTAATAATGACGCCACAAGTGAACACCAATCATTTGAAGAAATTATAAATAAAAATAATGTTAATAATATATGTAATAATAATAATTAACTATTTTAGTAATGCAAGCATGTTTCATAAATGTCCTGTTTTTGTTTATAGGAAATAAATAAATTAATCAACAGCTTACCACGTTGCACCAACGACTGCACCACGTTGACCCAGAAAAAAAACTCATACCCAAAAATCGGTTTTCGCTGCTTTAAAAATCACAAACATAATTTGTAATTGCTTTATAGTTGAGATCATCTATAAATTTTATAATATGTCTATTATCCATCACTCAGTCTGCGTACAACTTGCGCTTGATTAGAAAACACAGTTTATTTGATCGATAATGTTATACCATATTTGTGGCATGTAAAAGTTACCGTTAAGTAAAACCTAATCGTGCCCGGCTTAACGCTAGGCCGGACACGTTATAATTCAGTTTTCTCCCACATGAACCATTGCATAACCAGTTAGGTTACGTAGGCGTGTAAACATCACGCATTTCCATGTAAACTAACTTACATTATGTGTGATTTTAGTATGTACGAGTATGTTATTTATTAAACGACATTTCTTTGTGAATTATTGGCCTGAATGAACTGTTTTCCTTTTGCTTTCATTCATTGATGTATTTTATTGTATATTCCACGATCGCAGCAACTTCCCACCAGTTTGATAAAGCTGTGCGGCGATGTTTGTTTACGTTAATATTATATGGCTTGGTGGATCTGCAGATACAATATATATATTTTAAATATACCTAGACTGTTTTCTTTATAAATTTCGCCTGGAAGGCAATTATATACCCCCTCCCGTAGCTAATGGATTGCTTTCCATATTGTGTATGTATGGTGTTTAAATGTACGTTATCATGTTGTGTAAAATGTGTGTGTATGAGTTTATTATTTATTTTGAATATTAAGAAACATATATGTTATACTTATATCTTTAAAATACTCTGGACTGATAAAGGTGTCCGGGGGTAAAGTGCAGTAACTTCGGGAGGTGATTCTACTTGATATTCCAAGCATAAATAACTTTGTACGAAATTACAGCGTTTTAATCTTTTCTACGAAATAAGTTTTCTAAATAATAAATTTTCTAAAAAATATTAATGGCTTCTGTCATACCCTGGGCTCTTTAAACTATAGAAGCTTTGCGGCGCACGAGTGAGCCGCCCGCCAACAGGTCATGTATGGTGCGGCGCAAAGGTTCGCTTTCCGCGTTTAAAAGGTTGGTTCTTTTCAGGTTAAAATTTTTGGTTGTGTAAATTATTGTTTAAACGTCAAAACTCTCGTTGTTTGTTATTGTTTGTGTGCGGTTTCCTTGTTTATTTGTGGAGCAGAAATTACTTCGAACGGCGAGCCTGACATTGACGAAACTTTTTTCATCCGGAATTTCAAGGTTAACGCAAGCAGGTATTTTAGATCTAAACACATTTTGAGCTTTGGACCATCTGGGAAAAATTAATACAAGTTGCCACATTGTTTGTTCCATATAAATCAAGTAAATATAATGACTTTAATAACTAATGGATTGCTATGTAAGAATTTTTTTTTCAAAAAGTATCTTTAATTACTTACATTCTTCAGCACGGAAAATCCCAGTGTGAAATACGTCTTGTGTTTCAAGTATAATAAATAAATAAATATTTTCTTATTTTTTCTCGAAATTTAATCCGACATTGCAAGTTTCGAAATAATTCAAATTTTAATGGCTTTTTCCCTTCTTTATTATCAATGAACATTAAATTCAAAATCGTGCAAATAATACGAAATGATACACAAAGGTTTTAGCTTGTATGATTACCCTATATTTTACAGCTGATCTAGAAAATGTAACTACTATATCTTACGGCTAACATATAAAATTATAACTTGTATTTCCTCGAACTAACCTACAAAATTATAGCTACCCTACATATTTATCTTCGAGCTAACCTAGAAAACTAAATAGGTACATCATAAAGTATGCACTTTTCCTACAAAAGCCGCTAAAACTCCAGTTTCCAAGTTCCCAGTCAGTTGGTAGTCCGTAGCATCCCAACCCCTATTGATTCCGCCCTAGTGTGTGCCACCCTCACGGGACTGAGGACACAGAGGCCTACAGGGTACTGGCTACGGTAAGGGCTGACGGCTGGGGGCTACAGCCTACATACCTTGAGTCTGTACTTGTTTGACCTAGTTCTCTCTCCCAAACAGCCCTAACGAGGGAGGGTTGCGGAAGTATTTCGGGTATGCGCCGAGGCGGGAGTAAACCTTCCAACTACCCTATCACCCCTGTATATATATATATATATATATATATATATATATATTACCTATCCGGAAGGGAACGCTGCGAAAAACATAGAAGGTTTTATATTTCTTGGTGTGACTTAGTCTAAATATGATTCCGTAAATACCCGTCATTGAGTGACAGATTTTATTATGTGCTTATATGTATTTGTATTGTAAATGTATTAAATTTTTTTAAGACCCCGCAATACCCTCTGAGCCAAAACTGGACATTGTTTGCAAATTAAATATGTTATTACGGAAGAGAGAGGGAGCGCGCTAATATAAATTTCACTTAGGGCGTCAGCGATCGTTTTAAAAATATTTAATACAACATGACATTTAGAATAGAGCAAAAATCTTAAGCAGCATTTAAAAAAATGCTGTGAATTTTTTTTATGCCAATTACATGTTAAATAATTTTTAAAAAAACACACACGTGTCATTTATATTTTTCGAAGTATACTTTGCGATTTTTCTATCGAGGGAATTTCATATAATTACTTTTTCTACTTGATATCGGAATGGAGATCGTCTTTTAATTTATTTTTTTAAAGATCATAAAAAGTTTTCAATCTGAATGCGGAGGTTTAATATGTCGGTGTGTGTGTTGCACACCTCCTTCAACCATCCTCGAATAAAAATCTTATTATTAATTTTCATGAGTTTTGGTTTGGACATGCCGAACGAATGGATATGGAAAAGAAAAAAAAAAGAGTGTGTGGAGAATATATTATGACAAGCAAGTGAATATAAGAAATGCAGGTAGGAAGACATGGCACGATAGAGGGATTCAAAAACTTGAGTAGGCCATGTCTAGAGTGCTTGTAAGAAGATCTATGAATGTTCACGGAGCAAGAATGTTCACGTGAGATCACAGCTAGAGATCTCCTGTATGGTCTCCTATTTATACTTGCAACTTACACCGCCTAGAGAAAGTATAAAGGAGGTTTCTTAGATATATTCAATACAAGTCGAGACAACCTGTAAATGATATCTGCTACAAAACATTAAGGTCTAATCTAAAACTACCGTTACTTTCTATCCGGAGAACGATTAATGATATTCTTACGGCCGTTCTTCTCAACTTTTCGAATGATCAATCTGAGGCACCGATCAGCCAAGTGTTTTGTTGAACATTCGCCCTGTTTGCTTGTTTTCAAGCCTTTTTATCCTAAATTGGCTATGGAGGTGCCCGCCCACTTTCGTATACTATAACATAGTGCCCGCCCACTTTCATGGACGTACATTTGACGTTTCTCTTTCGTGAAAAACAAGACAAAACGTAGCTTATAATAAGTAAAATAAGTTTGGTTCTCTTCAATTTTATTTAAAACATACAAAAAACATGTTTTGAAGTTCGAAAACGGAAATAAATCTTTGTTATTCAATATTTGAATCCCGATAAATAGATTGCGAACCGTTAACCATAAGGACGTTTGAAATTTCACTGACATTTGTTCACCCTGTTAACACTTTTTATAACTAGTCCTCTATTGAGCGGATCTTAATCTACAGAAATCGATATCCTAAATTGATTGTAAATTTGATCGAGAGTTTCGTTGGGATGAGCGTATTTGTGCATTTGAACAGTGTCGAAAAATTTTGCTCAACAGTTGCTCAGCGGGGTTGGGAAGAACGGCCGTTATTTCTTTAAATGACTGAATAACTTCATGGAATGCCCTCAAGTGTTAAGTGCCATAAATCTCCGTGTCCCTGTTAGATCTACTCGACTCCGCCATCTCTTCCACTGTGACCATCAGAGCACGAACTATTCGTCTAACCACCACTAGCGCGTCTTCATCGAAGTGCCAATACAGACCTATTCGACATAATATTCCAAACCTTTCAGTTCTGCACCAAAGCAAAAATAATAATTATTATTTTATTTTATTTTTTTGATAGAAAGCAGTCACTTTGTGGTTAGACATATTTAATGAAAATATAACAATAACTTTGTTTATAACCACGAGAATTTAATTTAATTTTATTACGACCGACCGTTTTCGCTTAACATAAGCATCTTCAGGGTACAAAAATTGTTTAATTTTTGTACCCTGAAGATGCTTATGTTAAGCGAAACCGGTCGGTCGTAATAAAATTAAAGAAAATTCTCGTGGTTATAAACGAAGTTATTGTTTTATTTTCATAAAAAATAATTAGTTCTGTGTAGTAAGTAAACTCGTATATTTCTGTAAAATTAAGTACCTACCATTATATTTGTAATTTTTTACTAACTAATAATAATAATAATAAGAGTTAATTTCTATAGCGCAGTTTTATGAAGGTTCACCTCTAGTGGTAACTAGGTTTTGCCTATTACAGGCTTGGAATTGGTTGTGAATAAGTTCAGATGTGTGTTAAAATGTGGATGAAGAAAAAGTGTCTGTGTCAGTAAATTTTTTTTAAAAATTAATATTTGGTAAGAAAAAAAAATCCTACTCCTACCACTGCCCCTACCCCTACTCCTACCCTTACTCTTACTCCTACTCCTACTCCTACTACTACTCGTACCCCTACCCCTATTCCTATTCAACCCCTGCCCCTTAAGGAGTTTACTGCTTAATGTATTACTTAGCCAATCGGGTTGCGTCATTTCTCAACCTTTCTCTATCTTTCACTATCTTTTACTATCTTTTATCCGTACCCATTACTTCCACCTCGCAATAATTCTCAATATTTGCAGCGTTGAAATGGCTTCTGGAAGTATATGTACTTACTCAAATGTGTGCCGTGACAAACTTGTGTGGCGTTTCATCCACCTTTTCACTTGGGGGATAGCGTGATCATTGGATAGTTAAAACACAATCTGATATATTGCAATATTATTTTATTTTGCGAAGTGTGTGTTTCACAGTGTTGCACCCTCTGTAGCTGCGTTTAGGGGTGGCAGCGTGGAAAGCCTCCACTGAAGGTTCTATTCTGCTCCCGGTGTTATATTCTGGGGATAGCACTTCCGCTTGCTCGGAAATTCCGTCTGGGGAAATAATAATTAAAGGTTCCCCGCTTTTTTCCTTTTTCAATGCTTTATGTTCTGGGGAATGCTGGAGTTATGCCGAAATACATGTACATAGAAGAAGGTAGTCAAATAAGGAAGAAAATTACTTCATTCCGAAAGAGTATGTGTATATAATTAATGTTTTGCTCTTGTGAGTTATAAAACTTTTGTTTTCTGAGCGACTCCTCAAAAATGGTGGGTTTCACTTCTTACAAAACTTTCCAGACACGATAAGTAATTGAGATATACTGAGTTTGTAGACTCGAAAAGTCAATGGTATATACTTCATATGACTTTGTGGACTTGAAAAGTTGTAACGATATACCTGCTTACATTGTTTAATTACATTGTAACAATGGTAACCTTGAAGATTACATTCAATGGCATAGCTTTGTAGTCACGTAAAGGTATTGGGGTATATATACACTATTTGACTTTGTATACTCAAAAAGATAAGTAATAACATATATGCTAACATCATTTGATTATGTGCATTAAAAGAATGTTAAGAGCAGCGGCTGCGCGGCCTGCTTCATACAAAACTTAATTTTGGATTTGAGGCCAAAATACCCATCCAAATTGAATGACATATTTTTTAAATGAAAGGTTTAGTAAATATCTAATACGGATGAGAATTATTTTATTTATTTTAAATTATGAAGCCGTTCCTCTTAATCGCCACATTACGTGTTTATACTGTATAATATTTTGTAGATGAATATACACCTAAGGAATACTGTGGGAGTAATATTAAGAATAAGCAAGAATGTATGTAATATGTTAAGAATTTACGAATTCGTATAAATAGAATGTAAAAGTAGCACTGTAGGAATACCACTGAATGGAGTTATTTAATTATTTTTGAAAGTTTATTTATAGTAAAGCGCACTTGAAGTGAAATAACACAAAACTGCGCTATAATGCTTTGTTATTATTATTATTATTATTACCGGAATAACTTTGTGGAAACGAGAGGTTATTACATGTGCATTCTTTGATTAGGTGTAAATAACATTGTACGTGACATTCATGAACACAACTTTGTAGATACGAAAAGTTATTATAATGTACCTACATTACTTGATAACATAATGAAATAACAATAAACTTGAACATATCTTTCATATCCATAACTTTTTGGACACATAAGTTATTGAAATATGCAATGTTTTATTGCATCAAACTAGAATTAGACATTACATTTGTGGACATAGTTTTGTAGACACGGGAATATAATATCAAACATAAATTTTTCGACAAATTATACGTTATCCCCCTTACGCGGTGTAAAATATCGCAACGCGTAAGGCCAAAATAGTGATAAACTTGACTTATTATAACGGCGTGGGTATCGTTAAAACGGCCCTAAACTGGGCTTAAGGCCGACCTAACTGTACCAACGCTGAACCAGCGCGTAAGAATCTAATAAGACTGTATTTCCACACAATTTTACATTCTTAAGAACCAGCTCTCAAAAATGGCTAAACTCAAGCAAAACTACAAATGATTTCAAAAGACAGACAATACTTCCACTGTAATATTTTAAATTGTATGAAATGCGTACCAAAATGACTAAAAATAGATGCATTTTGAAAACCAGGGAAGGTGATTTTGAACATTTTACCAAAATTCCAGTACTTACGCATTTCATATAGATTTTTAAATATTAAAATTTCAGAATTTTTGTCTTTTGAAACCTTATACCTTTTCCTAATTAGCCGTATTGAATTTACAGATAAATAATTCATAGTATTTCTTGCGTACGCAGACTACGGAGTGTTTATTTTTGGGTGCTGACCGTTAAGATACCAAAAGTTATTGGAATATCCTATTTTTCATCATAAGTCTTTCGGCTTCCAGTTTTAGACATAGACCTCTCTTAAATTACTTAATTTTTGCGAATTCTTGGTGTCTCTCACTCATTCGGATAGGCAGTGGCGTGCATTGCTCTATGACCTAAGGTTGGATGTGTGATTTTTTTTTCAAGTAAAGGTGTGAGTTTATACTACAAACGTTTCTTTGACAGTATTGCGCTTGGTCGGTTCAGACGTGAACTATCGTGCGTCGAGTATGGAGGTCTCAAATGAAGAGGTTTTACATTTTTACTACCTGAAAGGAAAAAACGCGTCAAAAGCGACCAAAAAAATGCGATGTTTAAGGGGCCGATACTCTTTCGGTTCGTGCTGCACAACAGTGGTTCGAGCGATTTCGTTCTGGTGTAGTGGAGGTGAATGATGCACCACGTTCTGGCAGGTCTGTCGCCGAAAATGTCGATAAAATCATGGAAAATATCGAGATAGACCGTCATGTTAGCAGTCATAGCATCGTAAGGAGCTTAATATCGATCACAAACCCGTTTTGAACCATTTGCAGAAGGCTGGATTAAGAAAAGCTCGATGTTTGGGTGCCACACGAGCTGATGCAAAAAAAACCTCATGGATCGAATTTCCATCTGCGAATCGCTGCTGAATCGCTACAAAATTCACCCATTTCTGAAGCTTTTGGTGACTGGTGATAAAAAGTGGGTCACTTACGACAATATCAAGCGACAGAGATCGTGGTCGAAATCCAACGAAGCGGCCCAGGCCGTGGCCAAGCCAGGACTGACGGCCAGGAAGGTGTTGCTGTGTGTATGGTGGTATTGGCAGGGAATACTCTACTATGAGCTGCTCTCCTATGGCCAAACGCTCAATTCTGACGTCTACTGTGAACAACTCAACCGTTTGAAGCTGGCGATCGAACAGAATCGGCCAGCATTGGTGAATAGGAGAGGAATCGTGTTTCATCAGGACAACGCCAGGCCACACACATATTTGATGACGCGCTAGAAGCTCCGGGAGCTCGGATTGGAAGTTCTTATGCATCCACCCTATAGTCCGAACCTGGCGCCAAGTGACTATTCTGTTCCTGTCTATGGCCAACGCGCTTGGGGGTACAAATTTGGCCTCAATAGAGGCCTGTGAAAATTGGTTGTCCGAGTTTTTTGCCAATAGGGACAAGGGCTTCCACGAGAGGGGCATTATGAACTTGGATTCTCATTGCCAACAAGTTATCGAATAGAACGGTGCATATTTGACTTAAATCGGATGATTGTAACACTTTTTATAAAGCATTGAAATAAAGCGAAAAATACGAAATTACTTTTTCCCCAACCTAATATTTGAAAAAGGCAATTTATTATTTCGCTGATTATTGTTGCCAACTGAATAAATCTATTGCATTTGTTTCTATTTTTTGTTACGTTATTTTTATGGTTCGTTTTTATTAGAGTAGGCACAGCTTTTCAGCCTTTATGGACTGCACGCCACTGCTGATTCGAATATGGAATATACATACCTATCCTATACATGGATTATATCATAATAATATAGGTAGGTAACCTTGAACGTTATATTCAAAGGCATTACTTTGTAGACACGATATTACAATAGAATATACCTATAGCATTTGATTACATAAAGAGAATCACAAACACGACATTCATAATATGCCTACTGCCTCATTCATAGTACGTTTCCACGAAATAGACTACAAAAGAAAATTATTTGCGGGGTAGATTCCTTAGCAATTAATCCTGTAAGTTATCTATTCAGATATAACGTGAATGAAACTCGTGTCTCTAGTATCTGTATCTAGGTCACCCCAATTATATCATACATTCCTCTCCTTGCTTCATCTCCCGACAGTAATGATAATAATTATTATTATTACTTGACCCTCCAATTCATGGAGCAGACTGGAGCGACCTGAGTTCGATTTAATCGAGTCTCGAGCTGGACTGGCTCAACCGGCTCGAACACGTGTGTGGGGGCCAACGACCCGCCCCCGAGTGACGAGCCTCTGTGTTTACAACTGGACCTCTTTGCCTCCTATTCCCCTTCCTCTTCCCCTTCTCTATTTTACTCTCGCTCCCCCTTCCCTCTTTCTCCTTGATTCTCCCGCCCCTCTCTCTTTTTTTATTATCTGCATCTCTTTTCTCGTTTACTCTATGGTTTCTCTCTTGTCCCGCCCTAAAAAACGCATAGATCTCATAAC
>JAHDVE020008213.1:0-84080 GCA_022606495.2 Halesus radiatus
CTACCCACTCTAATCACATCATTCATTCAATATCCTTATCAGCCTATACATCTATCTTAGACATACTTCCCAAATACGCAAACTCATCCATTTGCTCCCAGTATTCACAAGTTGTGCACAAATGTTTTATTTTATTTTTTAAAAGAATACAATGAACATATTATTGTTGGAACTTGGATCGTAAAATAACACAAAATAGCATAGGGGTGTTCGATCTCGTAGCAGTGAGCTCGAAATTTGAACGTTTTGCGAACTTCAATTTTTATTCCCAGTACGTTTCGTTTTTTTTTTATTTAATCTTTTGCTTCCTCCTATTACCCTGTAGATCAAGATAAGTATACAGTATTGTTACTGATAAAAAAAACTACATTTTACCTATTTTATTCGACCCCCCAACCCATTCCAGCTCTGAGATAATGCGTAATAATGAAACAAACATACATACACACTCGAAATTTATATATTAGATTACTTATATCTACGTGTTGTATTCCGAATTGTGGCGGAAATTTATCGAAAGAACCGAATTTAAAACCTTTTGAACGAGGAAGTCTTCAAATGTCGGTGAACTTTGAATTTCAGAAGAAAAGTATCAAAAGGATCTTCACGAAACTAAGGCAGGCACTTTCAGCGTGAAACCTCAAACCCACTGGCGATGACGTACAGTACGAACAATTGAATAAAGTATTTGAGTCGGGTCGTTTCATTTAGCATAAAAGAAGATTGTATTCATACATGAAGACGTGTGAATTTGAATGGAGCTTATGTGAACAGTGTACATCAGAACAGGAAAGTGCCACCCCATTCCATCTGTCGTCAGTGAAAAACCTTTGTGGTTATATAATTTTTTTTAATACATTGTTAAGTCTATTCTTTATTTCACTTAAAGGACTTTCTGCATAAATTAATTCTGCATCTTGTACGCTGATTTATATTGTGCAATTAAAAATCTTTCACCCATGTTTAAAAAAACCTTATTCGTGAAGAATATGAAACAAACAATATGGCGTCTAGCTTTTTTTTGTCAACATTAAAATTGACATTTCAAAGCTTTATAGCCGGTGTGAAAGTCAAGTTTTTAACTGAAAATTGTTGTTTTGGCATACAAATTCCAAATATAAAAGTTATTCAATTTGAAGGGTGGCTGGAAACCGGAACTGCAAAATTACAACGTTAGCTTTTTTTCCAGGAAGAGGGTGATAAGAATTGACAATTCAGCGTAGCGCGGCACCCCCCTTACAAAACTGCGAACAATAAAAAAAAATACTTAACTTTATTTGCATACGTTTGATAAAGGATAGAGTTTCTCTAATAATATTAAGGCGATTCACTTCCTAAAATTTGAACGAAATCGCGCACTACTTATGCAGGTGGCGAATGGGTTGAAATTCGCGCTTAACACCAGCCGTATATTTAGATTTACGCAAAAAAACATCACCAAAATGCGTGTTTTATTTTATTTTTAAAGCTCAGGCATAATTATTTAAATATTTTACCGTCATATTGAAAAAAATATTATTTGCCACAATGAGCAATACGACAATATCGGAAAAGGGGTTCGTAAGTAGGAGATTTTACACTTTAAACATTTTTTTTAGGTCTGATCCTTTTTTTTCTAGGCTTATAAAAAGACTCACAAAAAAATGCTCAGTTGTGATCTACTTGCAGTATTTAATTAAATCGTCTATGATATTTCTAGGATATCCAATTTTCAAACTAAAACACATGAGTTTGCATTACTTCCCATTGCATCGTGTATAATATTAGCCTAAAACAATTTTAACATTAACTACACATATTTATTTTTAGATTTGTATACGTTCTTGAATTTTCGCGGCATAATCATGAAACAAGGGTAAGTACCTATTAAAAAATATATCTGTAGTGATTAACAAATTAAACGCAACGCAAGTTGCCCATTGGCCATATTATTTCTACTCCAAGTCAGTTTCCAGACGACAGTTCTGTTCTTCCATTACAATCCATTTCCCGCCACTTCCCATTGAAGTCGTGACTCATTTTCCAAATCGCTTTAATACAGTTTCTAGGCGAGCTTTTCTTGACGGACGCGAATAGAAAATCAAAAATCACTCTTAAGTAATTCGCATAAATCCGAACATTACGTCATCGAATGGGATGCAGCACAAATAATAATGTTAATATCGCGCTATTCGTAAAATAATTCTGGCTATTTCTAATTTTGAATCTGTGAACCCATGGTGTAATTCCACTGTAATATAATTTTTATAATTAGAAATCTGTAACAAGTGAAAGAAACAGCCATGTCTTTACCCAAGGAGCACGCGGGGCACGAGCTTGTTGCCCCGGTCGTGTATTTCCGTTTACGTGTTCAGTAGACGCATATGCCGTCCCAAAATAAATTGAAAATAATTTTGTGATTTGTTTTTTTCCAGTATGTTTTTCGCTTGTAAATGAGGCCCCAAACTCAGTATGCCCGTGGGCCCATATAGCTTAAGACGGCCCTGGAAAGAAAGTTATAAAGGTTTTTTTTTTAAATTCGTATTAATACTGTTTGTGATTTCTTTTTTTTCAGTATTCAGTAAAACAGAATAGTCGAACAAACTTACATATCGTACATCTGCCCCAAATCGTTGCCGAGGGGAGGCTATATAGATACAGCAGTATATTGCCATAAAACAAAATTATGACTTTGATTGGGAATATTATTTAGAGCTTGGCATTTATTTGTAGATATTTATTACTTAAGAACTACAAAATGTCATTACTATGGCAACACAAAGCTATTCACTTCGTCTTTGAAATGTGTTCTTCCCGTTCAAATGTTTTCACCAATTCGGATTCGACAGTTTATTTAAAAACAACGCAAAACATCATCATTCATTTTTTCACTTTTTTTTTCAATTTATAATTTTGATCTGTGAATTATATACATTTTTTTTTAATTTATCTAACATCTAATAAATAAAAAATATTTTTAAAAAAAACAACAAAAAACAAAAAAACAAAAAAAAAACAAACCAAAACAAAATCAAATTCACAGATCAAAATTACAAATTTTAAAAAAAAAGGGAAAAAATAAATGATAATATTTTGCGTGGTTATTTCGATACATCATTTCATAAATTCGAAAAAAATCGTCTTTCGGTGTAATTATCTTCCTTGGAACGCGTTAAATAATGAAAAAAGTTTTAACATAAAATTGTCTTAGAATATAGAATATGATGCAGAATTATTTCCTTTCGGAACTTACCACTAATTTCTGAACACCGTATGATTAAAGCAAAAAACATACACTTGGACAATTGTGGATTTTTTTATTATAATCATTTTCCCATGAGCCGTCCTAGTGAAACCATAACATTTTAAACGATTGCGGTACCCTCATTTTTTCTCTAATACCTACTAACTGTCAGCAGTCAGAATATATATCAGTAATGATGTAATTCTATGGGAGCACTCTCCTCAATAAAGTCTCTATTGAGATGCTTGGGGTAAGTATCTTACATCAGCTCAAGCATCGGGGCTCCATAGAAGCACGAGTAAATCTGGTTTCCAAGAAACTTGTATAGGGCTAGCAAATTCTTCAATAGTGACCAAGTGCTAATCCTATACAAATTACAAGTACGTCCAACAGTTGAATTTGGAAGTCACCTCTGGGCTGGAGCTGCCAAATACCTGATAAAACTGCTCGATTCTGTGCAAAGGAGGGCGTTCGTCTGATTAACAATCCGTTTTTAACAGGCCGATTGCCATCTCTTATGCACAGACGCAATGTAGGTATGCTGAGTCTGTTCTACAGATTTTTCAATGGAGCCTGCTCGAAGGAGCTAGCAGCGTTGATCCCCTCCGCGCCGGTCCACGTGAGTGACACTCGTCGGACACGAGCGGAACATTCGTTCACAGTTGATGTTGGATTCATGAGAACGTGTCGTTTCGCCGACTCGTTTTTGTGTAAATCGGCTCGTATATGGAACAAGCTACTGGCATCTGTCTTTCCATCTACATTAAATCCGGGCCTCTTCAAGGCCGCATTAACAAATCCCTTCCTACAGCCCCCACCTTAACCCGCCTTACAACGCTGCCCTTGTATGTTATTTTTACAAACAGGTGCGCTCTTGTGAGGTGTCACGAAGGCATTATTATCAGTTTGATAATGAATTTGCGAAGTACTTACTTTCAAATTTTTTTCCAAACCATAGAGATAGTATTGTAGTTCTTTATGTTTAGTCTATGATGCCAACGATGAAAAAGTCCGGTTTGATTTTTTACTATACCATTCACCATAGTGCTGTATTTGATATAGCCTTTTGTAATCAACTAAAATAAATGACCGAATTCACCGAAAGATTTAGATTTACAATGTGCATTTTAAATAGTAGGAATTCCCAGATTAGACCGGCCATAAAATGAATTTAGTACAAAGGCTAGCCGAGCCTATTATTGTTAGGAAAAATCGTAACTAAAATAATATAATCTTAACTGCTATTTTGGGAAAGCCCGCAATTCCGTTGGAATTTTATGAGACGGCAATAAACACCTCAAAGGAATTGAGCCGAACGACGGAACAAAGGCCGCTGAACAATGCGGATTAAAAGATAATACCTACAGGTAGACAGGTAGACAGAAGGACAGGGGGCTCTAGGAGACAGTCGATTGCCAGAGTCCGCCCAGGACGGACAGTCGAGTGAAAGCTTCCACCGAGGAAGCACGAGTCGCGTGCAGTCTTCACCGAGGAAACACGAATCGTTGCAAGAGTCCGCCCAGGATGGAGAGTCGGTTGCAGTAGTTCGCCCAGGACACACAGCCAAGTGAAACCTTCCGCCCAGGAAGGTTCCTATTCTCGCTCCTTGGAGAGGCCGCCCAGGTCCTCTGACGACGAGGGAATTCTACGCTTCCATCCCAGAAGGAAATAACTGATTAACATCGGAGACCGCCCATGCCTCTGATTATCGCCGCGTTGCACCTACTCCCGATCCGGAGGTACACGAATACGTAGTGCGAACTCGAGGACTCTACATACAACGCAGCCACTGGATCCTGGACATCCATCACCAAAACGGGAAGTGCCTGACTCTAATGATAATTCCTCCCACATTGCCTAAGCCAGTGAACCTCTAATTTTAAGTACAAAGACTTTAACAGTAGAATTAAGTAATTCGGTATCTAGTTTTATTGAATTGTCTAATTAAGTTTTACTCTAGTTTTAAGACTAACCCCACGTATATAAAAATAAATTACTTGTAACTACCTAAGATCGCTTTTCTATTCCTCCCTTTTGCGTTATTCCTAGAATAATACCAACTGCCCGACGCACCGTCATATCATATTGATATCACTTTTCTATTGAAATCAATGCAGCATTTTTTTAATTTAAATTTAAAAAATTCTCGGTGTATTAGAAAGGAAGAGTGTGCTTTAGTCCTCTGTAATATAATCCGATTTAGTCTGAACTTTTGTTTTAATACAAATTAATTTTATGATATTGAGCACTACCTTCTTTTGCTATACCTGCTAATGGCGACAAGCGATATATTTTCGTACTGGCCACACATTTTAAATTGTCTCACATGGCAACCTTAAATTTAATTGTCAAACTTAATGTCATTCATCAATCGGCTTCCGATGTGCTGTCAAATATAAAAGATTATTTCGCTACGAATAAACATATTCCCGAGTTTTAACTGTCAAGTGTATTTGTATATATTTCGTGTGTTTTATATAAATCGAGACATTTTCGGTGATAATATCTCCAGTAAACAATGAGCAACCCTACTAAAAAGGTAATGTTCCTTGTTTTTCTTAAAACTAAAAACGATAAAACTGTATATAATAACGTATAGTTTGATGAGTTTACTTGCAATATTAGGTACTTATTTAAATGCCGGATTCAATTATAATAATTTTAATTCAGAATCTCAAGCCAAATAGGAACAGAATCTCTTGATTACGTTTCATACCCATGGTAAAACGTATTTTTCCTAGTTCTTGGAGCTAAACCAACAGTTTGTTTTGTAGAAAATATATTGAATAACGCTGTTATAATTAGTTAGGCTTATATTTTACAGCCAACCCAAATAAAACAGCTAATGACCTGATGGAAAATGGTTCTTATGACCTTTTAACCTTTCTGAAGCTCATTAGGAGATCCATTAGTAGCCCCAGTGCGCGGCGTATGAGCGCCATTTTGTCAATTTGTGTCTACAGTTAGATGTACAGCATTTAAAAACATAATTTACACTGAAATGTATTTAAAACATCATATTTTATAATGTATAAAAACTTTTTTCCCATACTAATCTAGCACGATCTAAATGATACTCTCTGTTAAAAGATCAAGGCTTTATAAATATCTGCTAATAACATGACATATATCATATTCGCTGCAAAATTCTACTACAACTTCACGAATTCTTGCCTATTTCAAAAAATTTTATGGAAATTATTTCGCAGAATGGTTTCTAAGTTTCCAAGTCTTTTTTTTAAGTGTTAATTTAAGATTACCAAAGTTCTTTAACCTGTAGAATGCCAATGCGCCACAGTGCGCATTCACATTAGTGTCCATTCAACGCCAACCATTTCAGATGGAGTTGAAATCTGCAACCCTGCGGAAGTCGAAGACGGAGGTGGTTTACAAAGCTCCCAGCGACTCTGAGGATGAAGAAGACTCTTCTATTCCCACTACTTCGAGTCACAGCAAAAATACTTCAGCCAAGAAATCCATTTACGGAGAGGACATGGTCATCATTCGTAGAAAAAAAGGTTGGTTATGGGAAGAGGAACTAACTAACTAACCATCTCTCTGTAGCGGTAGCCACAGAGGATGGATTGCCACATATTCATACATTCACACATTCACATATACATGTATTATACCGACTCTTGACATGACCCAATTCAGCTGTGTATTTTTCATCAAACTCTGTGGTCGAGCGGTTAAGATCATCGACTACAAATCAATCTTTGTGTTACAACCATTTTGACAGACAAATTTTGTTCTCATCCCTCACTTCAATGAAATTGTATAAACATAAATTATTTATGTAAGAACTTGTATAATTTGATGAGATTCAGAACTAAATCCCAAAATGTTGCTCACTAACATTATAATTAAATTAGTAGTAAAATCAACAGATGTCACCGTTGGCGCTATATTCCCTATTTTATCCACGGGGCCCTATTATTACATTACATATATCGGTCCATGCTAATAATTTATCTCTTCTATTTGAACTCTGCTAATATCAACACCTTGGGATTAAAGGCTCTTCTGGTCTCCATCTTTAGAATATGTTGTGTGTGATAATTATTGGAACAATAAATTGTAATCACTTTTACAACTAAAATCTTGAAGCAGTGGCTTTTATTTCGTACAGAAATTGTGTCGGACGTGATCGCCTCTCCCGGAACGTTTTAATGTGGCCATTTTCGTCTTCAGATTTGTTATATTCAACTTATGTAGATTGTTGTTGTTGTAATTTGTAAGGGAGTCAGATCGAATAATAAATATTGTTTGGCTGTTCGCAAACGATTCTGACTCCCGATGCCTTTGTAAATGTTTTTGTGTGAGTGGTGGGGACACACACCCCTTGACAAGACGCTCTCTCTCTCCACTGCCCCCTCTAACTTCTAATCTACTCGCCTTCTTTACTTCTGACCACCGCTTACCCTGGACCCCCATCTGACTACTGCTTCTCACTGGACCCAGACCAAGCATCGTCACACGGACATTACAAAATTGCAATTACAAAAGTCGTAAATAAGGGTCTTGTCGTTAATATCGTTCCTCCTCACAGAGGGAACTGTAGGTTGTGCTCTCTCCCCTCCCAGCCCTCTCCGCAGATCGGGATCAGCTGCCCCTACAGTTCGTTTTTGTGCCATTACGTCTGGTACAGAAATTTTGAAACAATAATTATATTAGTGCAATTATTATCCAAAACGTTACTAAATTTATTATGCTCAACTTTTACATTTGATTCTTGTTTATTTCAGATTTAAAGTTTGCCTGCAAAAGTTGCGACAACATATTCCCCGGATCGGGCTACTTAAGGCGCCATCAGAAGACGTGCGTGATCAACGTCGGCGACAAATACGGCAAAAAGATCGCCGAAAACGATTCCACCGACGAATCCAACTCTTCGACAAGCAACAAGAATGTAACCGATACAACCACCAAAGACAATAACAACCTTATAAGCTGCGAAGAATGTTCTTATACTTGTAATTTAAAAAGTAAGTTAAAGATTCATAAAAGAGTGCATTCAGGTGAAAAACCTTTTTCTTGTTATGTGTGCGATTTCACTTGTTCGCACTCTGGCAATTTAAAAGTGCATATCCGTCAGCACACCGGAGAAAGACCGTTTGCTTGTTCAGAATGCAATTATTCCAGTCCGCAGGTTAATCGTTTAAAAACACACATGCGTGTCCACACAGGAGAGAAACCCTATTCGTGCGATCTCTGCCCGTTTACCTGCACGCTAGCAAACAACTTAAAAATACACAAACGTAACCACACAAATGAGAAGCCGTTCGTTTGCCAGCTTTGTGCTTACTCTTGCAAGCATATGAGCAACTTAAAAAAGCATCTTACGATCCATATAGCGAAGGCTTTCGCTTGCGGAAGTTGCAACTTCAAATCGGGAAACAGTGTGCAGTATACCATGCATATGCTGAAGCATAAAGAAAATTCCAAGCTTGCAAAGTCTGCCGGAATATCAAATCCACCTGCTGATGTTTTGCAAAATGGTATGGAAGATGAAGAAGACCCTCTCGGTGATGTAGAAATAATTTACAAAAATGATGAACAAATAATGCTGGAAGAGCAACAGTCTATGAGTTTGAATGGTGGAAATCCTATTCGTAAATTTTACTAAAGCATTGTTCTAAATTTTAATTAATTGTGCCTAATATGTAATATTAATTATCCAGATATACATAATAAGGTACTCCAGTCCATTTTTTTTTTTAATCAATTACCTGTAAATACCAGTTTTTTTTTAACATTCCTTTTCATAGACAAGAATTTTTATTTTTGAATTTTTCGAAGCCCGCCAAAACGCACAAAATCTATGGAGTGTTGGGTAACACTGAATGAATTTAAACAGGGAAATTACGCGCGAACATCTGAAGTGACGTCAGAAGCCGCTGATCTGATGATGCCAACCAAACAGGATTTTCAATGAGATGAGGTTTTATTAATTTTTAAATAACGATTTAAAATTATACATTTAAACAAAACTTATATATTCTGAATCAGCACTTGTTGATCTACATGAATATGTATTTTTTGAGTCATAAATTTTTCACTGTAGTTTCTGATTACCGTACAACTTTCAAATAGCGTTCTTTGAACAACATAATATATTACCTGGATTAATAATTAGGCAATCTTTTAATTTTTGATTTTACGGAATAAAAAAAAAGCAAAACTTCTTACGAAGTTACCTCGTATTATGCGTTTTTCACTGTACCATGGTTATCATAGAAATTATTTAAAATATTTCATAATATTATACGATAGATCAAACATATGAGCTAAACGTATAATATGTTATTACTGCTATTAAAATTATGAAGGCCACATAGATATTGCATTGCAGTTTATTTTTTACACTTTCCTGTATTAGTTTGTACAATTTCCTAATATGTTTCTATAAAATATAATTTTTTTAAATGAAGCTGGCATTTTAATATTATTTAGCTTGAACAAAAACTGTGCATAGTTAATTATTTATTGTTAAAGTATCTTCATCTATATTCACATTATACGGATATGGCAGATACGAGTATAGCTTATCTGTGGTTATAATTTTGTCTGAGGGTTTTTTGTGTTGACTTGGCATTGATAAAATGTATATATTTATAATTTATTCGATTGCATAAAAGATGTTTTTTTTTTATAGTAACTCCACACAGGAGGCCCTGAGAGAAACAGTTTCCCTGAAGGCCTATGTCATCTTTGAGGATCCTGTGTGGAGGGTCTTTTAGGGGATAGGAAGGAGTAAACCTGGGTCTTGAAGAGACCGATGTGTCTAGGAGAGAGGACACAGAGGCTGGCAGATCATTCCACCTCCGAGATGTTGAACACAAGAACAAGTCATGGAAGTGACCCGTTCTCATGTGACAAATGTCAACCGTGTACAAATGTTCGGCGCGTGTTTGGCGTGTTTGCCGACTATCCACCGGTGCCAAAGGGATCAATGACACTAGTTCCTCAGCATCTTCCATTGCAATACCGGTAGAACAAGGACAGCATTCCAACCTGACGTCTGTGTTCCAAAGATTGTAATCCGTTTGTTAAGATAGGTGAATCTATCAAACATCCCGCCCGTTTCTGCACAGAGTCAGGGTTTTTTTTTTCAGATATTGTGGGGCTCTCAATCAGAGATGGCTGCCAAATTCTACAATGGGGCACACTTGCGATTTGTACAGGGTTCAGCACTTGTGTACTATTGAAGTATCTGCGGGCTCTATAGAGTACGCCTAGCTTCTGAGAGGCTAACTTTACTCTGGCTTCAATGAAGCCCCTATACCTGAGCTGTTCACTTAAGGTTACACCAAGCATATCAATGAAGGGCTTGTTGGGAAGGTTACTTCCATTAGAGGAGACTAGATTGTCATTTCAATCCCTTTTAGACTTAATCAGACATGATTGGGTCTTTGACACATCAAATGCTTGAGGTTTAGTTGTGTTAAAGTATTATGTGTTGCATTTTCAAGTCTTTTTATAGCAAGTTTTAAACTTATATAATAAAATATTTATATAAACATTATGTGGTGTTTTCTTTTTTATCGTTTGAACCTAAAGAATATCATGATTTCCTTCCTAAAGAATTAACTAGTGAAGCCTTGAATAAAAATGAAATTTACAGGGCAAGAGAAAGGTAAAAATATGACAATATCATGTCCACCTAACATGCATTTTCTTGTAAATATGCACAATGCATTGAAACTACATAGGTATCTAATTTCACTCAACAATATGCTCCAAAGCAAAACGAATAGGTAAAACATGAAAGATTTTATAACTGTATGGCTTAGAATGAAATAATGTAAAAAGTCAAATAGTAAAATGGTGAATTAAACATGGGAACCTCTCTTTTTCATAGTAATAAAGAAGTGTTTTCAAAAATAAATAAATCTGCGACCCAGGACAATGAGAATAAAATAGCAACAAAAAAATATTTTATTTGAATAATTGGAAATACAGTATTAGTAACAACTTTAGACATTATTATCGGAATACTAGTACAGTACAGTTTTCTTTCGAATAAAACCATAATCGTGTTCCGAATGTAGTTATAAAATTCCAGTTCAAGACCACTTCATATTATGCTGCAAAATTCTTAAAATTATGAGTGCAATAATAATTTGAGTTTAATGGACTGACATGCAGATTCTCTCTTTCTTAGGTTAAAAGCAGTCTTGTGTTCCAGACGCAGTTAAAATTCGAGTAGCGGACTCATCTGCTGGAAGGAAACCATTCTGATGTTCTGCAGTTATAAAATTCTTGTTCCAGATTATGATGGTGTAAAACCTGTTGACCTCTAAAATTGTTACAATTCGTCTAATTTATGAATAATAGATTGTAGAGTAGGTATGTAATAGGCCTTCCACACGAGGAGACAGTCCAAAACTAAAATAAAACCATGGTTCGAAAGGTTCGACCATCCAGTCGTCCTCTCCAAGTCAAGCCTGCCAACTTTAGGAAAGGACAAATGGCTATTTTAAACCGGTCGTTCGGAAGACCTATTAGACAACGTCGTCATAGATTATTCTATCTCCCTACCTGTAAGACCAACCTGCCCATAGATATACCACTCTCAACCTGCCAATGGTTCTCCTGGTGGGGAGAAGTATATTGCTCCTAAACAAAATCTCACAGGATATCGACATATTGAGGGGAGATTCAAAAGGGAAATCCTATTGATTCTCGAAAAAAATCTCTCCTCATTAACGCAATCTTCACCATTGCCTGATTTTTTTTCTTTTTCTTCATACTTTAAATTTTGTAAACCATTTTCTCTTACAAATATTAAGTAGGTATATGTAATTTCGTATATATGAAATATATTTGGAATGTATGAGAAATTAAATAAAAATATTATTATTAATTGATAAACTAAAGTTCTTAAAAACTTAAGACAAGATTTTTGTGCATAGCGCCAAGGGTAACAATTATTTTTTTTTATAAACAATAATTATTAGCCTGAAACCCTCATCCAAATTGAAAAAAACCTTTCCGAGCAAAGATAAATGTCGCCGACAGGACTCGAACCTGCACCCTTCTGATGTCCGGTCAGATGCTCTACCGTTGAGCTACGTCGGCTTATCGCAAACCCGCCAAGTTAATCAATATATACTAGTGTTTCATTCAATAATTACTGTTTTTATTATATTTTCACCTGTAAACAACCAATTTTATTAGTATGAGAAAGGCTTGTAACGGCTAAAACCCAGTTTCAGGCTAATAATTATTGTTTATAAAAAAAATATATATATTATTATTACTATTTTATGAATATTTCAATCTCAAGAATTTTTTGTATCCATTACATATGCCAAGCTACAGACTTTTAGATCTCGACAAAAACGCTGCAGAAAAATAGTGCTTTATAATGGACAGTCTTCTCTTTCTTCAAAGTGTGCCTCGATTTTTTTTGTTGTGAGGTAAATATTTATAACTTTATCACCGGATAGCGATTTTCCAATCAAATTGCACATAATTCATTTTGTTAACTAAAGCTTGTTACAGACGACATATGAAGTTTTCATGAGACCAAAACGAAATTCGGAGGTCTGTGACTTTAAAGTTGCAAAAAGTTCGGTCATTAACATAATACGGATTTTCGGAAATAAATTATTAAAAAAGAGTACTAACGAAAAAAAAAATTCTGGGTCTGCAACAATTACTGTAGCGACAGAGATATGTTTTTATTTCAATCATTTTTATTAATGTCATTATCAGTTTAATTATCAGTATCAGTCGACCCATCCTACGTAAAGCATGGTAACTTTACAGGAGAGTGGTTTAAACAGACGGAAGTTCAGTGCAAGATGAGTTTTTTTTATTGTTTTGCACCAAAATTGGAATCTTCATTACATTCAAAAACTCTTTACACAATGCTTCTGTCTCTTTATACCACTCTCCTGTAAAGTTACGATATTTTAGGTAGGAGAGGTCGGTTTGTTGGGGTTTCTAGCATAGAACAACTTACCGGACGTAAATACCTCTCTATCGGGCAAGAGCAACTGAAATTATGGGTCTTTTAAATCCTTTTATCCACCCCAATTTGACAAATCACCATTTTCCGCACGATTATTATTACGATCAGTAGAAAACAAGGCTTGTCGTATATCTAATATATCAGTGATAATTCAATTCTTTAAAAAAAAGATAAGATTTGGCATTAAATATTGCTGAGATATGACCAAAATAAAAATAAAACATTATTAAAATTTTGCCCATGTTTTATGACGGTCGTAAAGTAGGAACTTATTATTGTTAGGTTGGTAGTGCCGAAGCCCTGGTTGTCAAGCCGAGAGTGGTATATCTACGCAAAGGACAGAGCCCGTCATCTGTGCCAAGTAATATCTATGCCAAAATCTTTTATATTTTAACACGTGTGGACGCAAAAGTTTTACTGCGCATGGAAAAGTAGATAAATAAATCAAAATGGTAAGATAACCTCTTTATGTTATTTTGTCGTTTCAAAACAGTATTTGACGTAATCAACGACGTTTATTTGTCTTTATTCTGCTTGACCCTTAGTAAAAAGATTGGGATAAACATATTTTAGGTTAAGGCCGCGTGTTTATTTCCAAATAGTTGATGTGTCGTCTGTGTAACGATATTGCCTAATTCTAATGCTGTACCTCTATCCCAATGTTGCTTTCCCTTTACAACCTTCGTTTATCAAAAGGTCATCTTTGTCTCCTTCGAACCCGTTCACCGAGGAAAAACATAAACGTGACTATTTTTCAAGCCTTCCGTACATTTTGTATATACTTTTCAACATACTTTCAATACCCTTTTCTTTCCAACCAAGTATAAATTACCGTAAATAATAAGTTTCTTCGGTGTTTTGTGTTTACCATGTGATGTTTGTGTTTACCATGTTTATTTTTCACTGCTTCTTAACCTTCAAATATTGCACATATGAATAATTGTATCCCGGGATGTGTCAACGAGAACGAATTAATACCTAATATTATAAGTCGCCGCACAACAGGTGCATTCCAACAGCTTGGTCAAAAATGGAAATACCCAACATTCGTTCCTCTCATACTAAAATAGCTCCCATACCTATCTAAATAAATAATATTTCAGAAGGCATATTTTTTATATTTATTTATGATTTTCAATCAAAGAAAATACGTTTACAAATAGATGACCTTATGTATTTTATCAGTTCCTCAAGGATTGAAATATAAAAAGTATAAAGTTTTATGACCAACCTGGCGGTTCACTGCTGAAATAGAATATCTAAAATTGAGTTGTGAAAGTACCTACCCGATTTTCAGCAAATGAATTGTTTTCTAGAAAGGCAATATCAATTAAAAATAATTCCCTCCATTCTGTCAAACTTCCCATTATTGATACTAATGAATGGAATTACTTGCATATTTGACCTCTGAAAACACACTGTAAAACCTTTTTAGTAACTGTAAAAACTTTTCAAATTCGTTCACCCTGTACACCTGTTGTCCTTTTTCCCCCAAAAACAATAAGTAGACTAAAAGCTGTTTCTCAGTGAGGTTTTGCAAGGACATCACCGAGAGAAGTGTATACATATGCACCAATACATACAATAGTAAGTAATGTGTTGATCTCCTAAACTCTAATTTACCACCTATGTTTTTTACAATATCTAATTTTTCCATGTATCCCGTTTAGCCGACCAAGTTGATGGTCTTGTACGAGCATGCCGCCGGGTATGCTCTGTTCAACGTCCAGGAGTTTGACGAGGTTGCCACCCTGATACCTCAGGTGGAGGCCTCTGTCACTTCCCTGGACCGTTTCAACTCCATTGTGAAGTTGGTGGGATTCCAGCCCTTCAAGACTGCCGTCACAGCTCTGGAAAATATCAACAGTGTGTCTGAAGGTAATTTAAAGAATTCATCATATTATAAAGCCACATCACCGATAGCTCTGTTACATACACTGTTTAAAAGCGGAGATGGTTACAACAGCTCTCAGCTGTGGGATCCCATGTTTATTATTTCAAAATTCCAGCAATCAACCAGCTGTTGTTGTCTCCAAACTGAGCAATGACTTCTTAGATACTTGCTGATAGTAAAGTGAGCATTGTTTGAGATTCTGGCAGTATTTCCTTCTGCCAGCATTAAATTTGTTTCACACAATTCATAATTTATTATGTTATTTTTTGCAAATAGTACACAGGTTATAGGGACTTGCTGTGTATGTTCTAAGAAAATAAATTATTTTCCGCATTATTGCATAACCACATGCTCAGCTCTAGTCTATGAATTGCATGCTTCTTGATGGGATTCACTAGGATGGGAAGGTGCCAATGTTAGCATGTTTTTATTTTAAGATTTTCAACACTCTTTGAAAATGGCCAAGACCCAGAAATACCCCCGAGTGCAAACTGAACATTGTTTGAAAAGGAGATATGTTAATACAGAAGAGAGAGGAAGTGTGCTAATATAAATAATGCTTAGGGCATAAGCGATCATTTAAAATATAGCTAAAATCTCAGACTACTGACTTAAGTAGCATTTAACTCTTTGAAGCATGAGTATCAAAAATCGGTCACCAAGAAAATAAACAAATTTGTGAAAATCAACATCTATTAACAATTTCATTAACTAATTGTGAAAAATGGATTCTTTACACTAGCGATTATATATGGCGCTTTAAGTTCGTGCTTCAAAGAGTTAAAG
Source organism: Halesus radiatus (assembly GCA_022606495.2). Lineage (NCBI taxonomy): Eukaryota > Metazoa > Arthropoda > Insecta > Trichoptera > Limnephilidae > Halesus > Halesus radiatus. The sequence continues at coordinate 15,886 of JAHDVE020008213.1, forward strand.
AAACATTGCAAATTTTTCATACCTATAACATGTTAAATAACAGATCCATCCACATGTGTTATTTATATTTTTCGGAGCATACTTTGCGATTTTTTTTTCTATCGCAATTTCATATAATCATTTATTTAACTAGATCTGAATAGAGATTATCTTAAAAAATAGCATATACTCGTATATACATTGAAATTCTGATGCGGAGGCTTAATTATTATCCGAACACACAAACTGCACCTTACAAATCATCCAAATACATAATATTATCTATTCAATTCTAAACTATCTTAAATGTCAAACCATAAAATGGGCAGGAGAACAACATTTTGTTGTACTGATGAAACGGACGAAAGAATGTAAGAAAATCCTAGACTATTAGGATTCTAAAGAAGTAAATCATTTAAACTATTATTATGTTTCCAAGACTATCGTTGGAGCTTAGGATTCTTTAAAAGTGGGAATTTCCACTGTTTGCCGTTTAAAGTAATTTTTTTTTTTTTAATACTGGAAGAAAGTATTGCTTATTTTGCATTCTACAGAAATGTAGGAAATTACACGGAGAATCGAATGGTGCAAAAAACGGATTTCCAAAAGATTATTAAATTCATAATAAAACATTTCATTAGCAGTGTTCCAAGTTGAATGTATAGTTTTCCACAAAGCCACACATTTACTAAAAAACTGTTATATTCGGCACAAATGTATTTTAGTTTGCATTTTGGCATTTCGACAAAATAAGTCTGCCAAAGCATCTTTGGGAGTTTATAAACTGTTTTTCTATCCGATATTGTTGTTTAGTAAAGTTTTTGTCTTGATAAAACACGCACAATATATCTCAACTAACAACCAATGTATTCTACCCCCCCCCCCCCCCTTATTAGTTTTCCAAATGGGAAATTTTTAACGGTATCTTGAAAATTGGATGTAAAAAGGGCCTAATTTTGAAACCTCTATTGCTCTCTTTTTTTTACAAGTCCTACATACGAGGTTTGTTCAAAAGAAAAGGTGAATTTCGAATTTTTCCGAAAAGGTATTTATTTATTCATCACTATCCATTTTCTCCCCTTCAAAGTAATTCCCCTCAGATATAATGCACTTATGCCCTACATACGAGGTTTGTTCAAAAGAAAAGGTGAATTTCGAATATTTTCAAAAAGTATTTATTTATCATCAATATCCATTTTCTCCCCTTCAAAGTAACCCCCCCGCAGATATAATGCACTTATGCCAGCGCTTCTTCCAATCCTTCAAGCACTTCAGGAATGCGCTTTTCGGTATGGCCATCAGCTTGTTCTTCGATTCTGACTATATCTCATCAATTGTGGCAAAACGCTTTCCTTTCATTGGTCTCTTCAGTTTTGGGAATAGGAAAAAGTCGCAGGGAGCCAAATCTGGTGAATACGGTGGTTGAGGCATGATTACGGTGTTGTTTTTGGGCAAATAATCACGAACAAGCATTGATGTGTGAGCTGGTGCATTATCGTGATGCAAAAGTTTTTCCACAATTCCAATCGTTTGAGCCGTATTGCTTCACGCAAACGTTGCATAACTTCCTTGTAGTATTCCTTATTAACTGTACGACCTGTTGGCAAAAACTCATGATGCACCACGCCATTGTAATCAAAGAAAACAGTGAGCAAAACCTTCACATTTGATCGAACTTGGTGTGCTTTTTTCGGTCTTGGCTCTTCTGGCCGCTTCCATTGGGATGATTGGGCCTTGGTTTCGACGTCATAACCATATACCCACGTTTCATCACCAGTTATGACCCTTTTGAGCAAATCTGGATTGTCGTTGACGTCATTCAAGAACTCCTGAGCGATACTAATGCGACGTTGCTTTTGCTCAAAATTTAGCAATTTCGGAACAAACTTCGCTGCCACACGTTACATGCCCAAAACATCCGAGAAAATTGCATGGCATGAGCCGATTGATATGCCAACATCCTCTGCAACTTCCCTAATAGTGATTCGACGATTTTCCAAAACCATTTTCTTCACTGTTTTGTTTTCTTCGTTTGTTGACGTGGTTGCAACTCCAGGACGCTCATCGTCATTAACATCTTCTCGGCCTTCTGTAAAGCGCTTGTACCACTTATAAACGCTTTTTTGAGACAAAGTAGACTCGCCGAATGCCACAGTCAACATTTTAAGTCTGTTGGAGCACTTTATTCCATTTGTAACGCAAAATTTAATACATATTCTTTGATCCATTTTTTTCAAAAGTAAAAAATCGAAGAACACACAAAAACATGACTAACCTTTCCAGTTGTCAAAAACAAACCTCTAATTCAAAATGGCTGATAATGCTAACATATGAACAAACGTGTACCAACATAATAAAAAAAAATGATAATCGAATGTGCACAGCCTGCGAAAATTCAAAATTCACCTTTTCTTTTGAACAAACCTCGTATAAAAAACCTAAGAAAGTATCGCTGTACATTATATATATGTAGATATAATTGTAAATAAACTAATCAACATAATTCCTTTCTCCAGGAGTGGTACCTGAAGATCTTCAGCTCTTCCTGGATGGTTCCCTCCCCAAGGTCAGCAAGAGGTCCAAGACGACGCTGGGGGTCTCCGATGCAAAGCTGGGAGCAGCCATCAGTGAAGTGTTGGGAATTCCTTGCACGCACATTGGGGCTGTGCCTGAAATTGTCAGAGGTAAATGCTCTTATCTTATTTGTTGACATACATATTTTAAATGAGATAGTTATTATTTGTTACGCCATGTAATTTTATACAATTCGTGAGTTGAACAACAACAAATGAATCTCATTTTAACAATCGATTAATAATACTAATTAATTATAATAATAATAATTGGATGATTTATATAGCACCGTTTTTGTGAAAAATCACCTCTACATGTGACAATTTTAGATTTTATAGCAACATGAAATCATTGAATCCATACCCTTTTTGCCAATGTTTTGTCAACCAAACTACGGTAGATGGAGATCTATTTAGAATGGCAGTGAAACCAACCAATGCCAGGAGTCGGCACTTGACCATTCACAAAAGCAGTTTTTGGTACAAGCTGTAATTTTACATTTATAGTATTAAAATGCTTGCATTGTTATGCATTTATTAAACGGGGCTGGAATACCAACAAGATGATCAAATTCAATATTTATTTACTTAATTGATTTAATTTTTACTATTTAGACCTGCTAACAAAATATTGTTTCTCCCAATCATTTTCTCACACTTTCTCATCCCTTTTGTAACACCAATCCTGATTTACACGTCAGTAAACGTAATTTATTCTTTTGTTAGGTATCCGTCATCACTTCCCGAAGCTCGTCAAAGGCTTCACCAGCAAGACAGCTTCTGTGGCCCAGCTGGGTCTAGGCCACTCCTACTCCCGAGCCAAGGTGAAGTTCAACGTGCACCGAGCCGACAACATGATCATCCAGAGCATCGCACTCCTCGATCAGCTTGACAAGGATATCAATACATTCTCTATGCGGATAAGGTTGGTTGAATACTCTGATGGTTGTGTGATACCCAAGAGATTCCGAATAAAATAGGGGAGATACCTTAAAGGTACCCCACCATCTAGAACCGGTTACTACTTTGTACGTGTATATTCAGGTGGTTGACAATTTTAGCTTTTTATGATGGGGGGAGTGGGGAAAATTCTATTTGAATGTTAAGATTGCAACCTTTGTTGGCTATCTAAATCTGTCTTAACCACAAGAAGGGATAACCGAAATACCCAACTCTTTAAGTGTTGTTATGGCCAAACTCGCCGAAGGGAGTTTGGGTTTTTCGGTCTCTAGCTCTCTAGCTCTTTTCTACACTTATATGACGATTTTTGTTTAATTTATGAATACAGCAATCAACCAGCTGTTGTTGTCTCCAATCTGAGCAATGACTTCTTAGATACTTGCTGATAGTAAAGTGAGCATTGTTTGAGATTCTGGCAGTATTTCCTTCTGCCAGCATTAAATTTTTTTCACACATATTCTTCTTGATAAGTAGTTCATTTATTTCATCGTAACAAAATTTAAACACTTTTTTGTATCGTTCCAGAGAATGGTACTCCTACCACTTCCCCGAGCTGGTGAAGATCGTCCCCGACAACTACTTGTATGCCAAGGTTGCCGAGCACATCAAGAACCGCAAGGATTTGAATGAGGAGTCGCTGGAGCCGCTCACCGACATGCTGATGGACGGGGACAAAGCGCAGGCTATTCTAGATGCCGCTAAAATGTCGATGGGCATGGACATATCGCCCGTTGATCTGATCAACATCGAGATGTTCGCCGGACGTCTGGTCAAATTGAGTGAATACAGGTAAGAAATACTTCCTTTATTTTTATTTTATTCATTAGGCTCTGAAAGTGCCCAAAGCCAGTTCTCCTTTTATAGGGTTTTCTATTGTTATAGCACAGATCATCTGTAATGAAGAGAAAAACATCAGGAACAATATAGTAAGTCGGCCCGACTGTCACTTTTTGGTATTTGAAGTATGGAACAATGTAGGCAGAAAAATTAAACTAATTCTAATCATACTTAAATTAAAATTACCTTGATTTGTCCACTTTTCAAACTAAAATCACTTAGATTTGATTGTTTCTTTAAAATTATCCGGGTAAAAGTCATTTTTAAAAAGATTCAAAGATACGGAAGTATCCCTTTCCTAACAATCTGGAAAATAAATATCAACTCCAGATATTAAAAATGCATGACCATCACTATTTCCAACCAATTGCTGCCACATTTGCAATTCGGCTAATATTTTGTTTGCGTTTCTCCAGGAAACAAATTGCGGAGTACCTTCACAAGAAGATGGAGGGAGTGGCGCCCAACCTGGCCTGCCTCATCGGAGACCAGGTGGGAGCCCGCCTCATCTCCAAGGCCGGCAGCCTCACCAACTTGGCCAAGTTCCCTGCCTCTACTGTACAGATTTTGGGTAAGAACCTACTGTCTTCTGTTATTAAACATTTCTTACAAACGCCCCTTGGGCGATTTTTCACAAAAACGGCGTTAAAACAATTATCCAATTATTATTATTGTCTAATACAGCAATACAAAAAAGTAGTATGGTACCATTAAGTCACTACCTTAAAAGGGTACACTCTTCGTAGTCTGCTGAAATACTTGAAGTGAAGTATCTATAAATTCTACAAGGATAATTAACACGTGTACGGTTTTCAATCTCTTAAAAGTTGTTTGACTGTTGCTTTTATGTTCTATACGAAATATGTACTGGAATTTTGGGTAAAACACTCAAAAATGTCTTCACTAGTTTTCAAATTGCCCATATTTTCAGACATTTTGGTATGTATTTCATAGAATTTAAAAGATTGCATTTTGAATATTTCTGTTATTGGAAACCCTAGATATTTTCCTAACTACCCATATAGAATTTACATATAAATTAGTTGTATTGCTTGCGTTAGCAACCTGCAAAGTGAGGTTTAGCCCCTTATTTGGGTGCTCGTCCTTAAATGGACAAATTTGATTTCTGTTGAGACAGACATCCTAAAATTTGAGGTGGAATTGAGTGTATGTAATTGTTTTGAAACTCTGAAGGTATTTTGTTCCTATATGCATTTAGATCAATAAATTACTAAAAATAATTAGGAAATTGAGGAAAGTTATTACTGACATTTGAAAATTTTGTTTATTGAAAACTGTAAAAGGACACATTTTCCAAGATGGCTGGTTGTTTTTTGTTTATGAATTTACTAACCGGGAAGCCATGAGAATCAGTTCCTCTCCACTTTGCTTTGATGACTCGGGTGATGTGGAATCTCTGGAATCACTATATTTTCATTCTGCCTTGATAGATAGCCGATATATGCTCCTAATATAAATAAACACATTTTTTAAAGTTTTCCGTGGGATATTTTATTTAAATATTATGAATACAGCAATCAACCAGCTGTTGTTGTCTCCAAACTGAGCAATGACTTCTTAGATACTTGCTGATAGTAAAGTGAGCATTGTTTGAGATTCTGGCAGTATTTCCTTCTGCCAGCATTAAGTTTGTTTCACACAACATTAATATCATCACAGCAGATATAATATTATGAAAAATATTTAAAGATTACATTTTAACACATATTTTGTTGTATTTTTCTGATAGGTGCTGAAAAGGCCCTCTTCCGCGCCCTTAAAACCAGAGGAAACACCCCCAAATACGGCCTGCTGTACCACTCCAGTTTCATTGGAAGGGCTGGCCTCAAGAATAAGGGTCGCATCTCTCGCTATCTGGCCAATAAGTGCTCCATTGCATCAAGGATTGACTGTTTTACTGGTAAGTGATTATTGACAGTTTGGATGTTTTAAAAAGAAACTAGTTCAGTTGAAAAATTTTCAGTGGTATCAGCTAGCGACCAGGGGGGGGGACCTCCGTTATGATAAATATTTTGTTCTGGTACTCAAAATTAAAAAATAATTTCTTCCGTGACTATCTGCTATTTTCACATCATGTTTTGCATCTCTGCAATATAGTTTAGAATGATGAATATTTGGGGCAGGTCGATGAGTTTTTATATTTGTGAAGTGTATAATTTTTTGACTGGGTAAAATGCAAATATTTCTATTATTAATACAGTAAAACTTCGGTTCTATGTCACCCCTATTTCACGTTTTCCCGCTTTTTACCTCAAAAAACCCATGGTCCCGTTTTTTTTTCCATACATTTTCATATAAATATTTCTGCCAATTTACAATTTCATAAAATTTCTTCCCCGGTTTTACATCAGTTTCATGCTGACTATTGATAATATTGCCAAAACCCAAAATTAGACTACCTGTATGGAGAACCCTTTTTTGCAAAGTCAGGATTATTTTATTGTACGACTGAAAATTACGAGTTAATCCGCTTAAAACTAGCCGCCGCGAGCAAGCGCCGCCCACCAGTTGCCACCGCCAAGGCTGCATTATGATAGTATTGAAAACAAGAGAAGTCACCCACTCAGTTTATATAGAACAATAATGTGTGAGAAAGAGACGAAAAGAGCGTCAGCACAACCACAGTCTGTCAAGTTATTAAGTTAGTGAGTATTCACTAGTGGGGTTAAACCGCCTTTACATAAATTTGAAATCGTCTCATAGTTATTTTTTACCATTTTGAAAATGTTGATTTTAAGAATAATTTCTTGAAATGCATGTTTTTTTTTTAACAAAAATGTTATAAAAATCCAATTTGGTCGATGTTTGAATGTTATTATTTTCGTCTCTATAAATCACCACCCTTTTTATTTATGTTTATAATAATTCAATCGCAAGTTAACATTATTAATTTGCATTTATTTACGTTTTTAACTGGGTAACCTTTCTCAAAATATGTCGACCGGCGGTAACTATGCTGTTAGAAGTTAGCACGTTTGAGCGCCAGTGTTAGGGCCCCCTTACCATTCACGTGGGGCGCCAGTGTTACGATGGAAAAGGTGGCCCCACGATGAGATCACAAAAGAAAAAGGAATGTTATGGTTACTGGGAGGCCAACCGTTGAGACGGCCGACTCTCAGCTCTCCTCGACTAGATCTGTAAGGTAGAGTAGTGACTCCGTCTCTCAGGATCATAGATCGGCTTCTGCCTCACATATGGCCAAGGAAACAAGGGGCTCCCATACCATTCAAATGAAAGAGTCCAGTTCTCAGTACAGGGTTTATTGCAAGAAGGTACACATTATATTTACATCAAAACATACAATTGATTTAACCTAAAAAAACATGCTTCCTGCCTATTGTATACCGAATCTCTCTCTCGTGAATTAAATCGGGCATTTATGGGAGGCAAGTACTAATGTCAGCACAGTTAATAGGGGTTAGATACGGCTTACTTGATCCATGGCATCGAGGCTCGCGTCCTCCCATCGTAGGTGCTTAATGCCGGGAACACACCAACTCACGCGGTTAATAGGTTGCCTGGAGTTTAACACTGTTTATAGACATTACTAGCTAGATTGTTATATCCAGCGGTGTCTCAAGTACAAGGAGTTTACATTGCCCAATGCGAGATAAGGGTGATAACGCTCACCCACGCGTAGGCAGCCTTCGCCAACGGCAAGTAGCTCTGCCGTTTTAACACACAACCTGACAATTCCAATACCGGTCTTGTTCTGCTGACGCGATAACGGGCGGAATTCTCGCCCTGGCGGAAACGGAAGTTACGTGTTATAATATGTGTTATAATATGTGTTATAATATGTGTTAGGTAATATTTGAATAAAATCAAGTTTTTTTTTTTAATAGATTAGGTAAGGGAAGCTTAGATTATAATATAATCTATGAATTTCATATTATGAACTTGTAGAGCGCATGGACATAGAAAGTAGTTGAAGGAGAATATATGACATAAAAGTGAATGGAAGTAATTGGGGATGGATGACACAGCACAATTAAGTGGATCAAATACTTGGGAATTCGGTACAACAGAAGAGTATGTATGAATGTAGCAAGGAGTGTTCGGTAAGACAGTTGTGCGGTGGTAGTCCACCCTCTGTCTATTTCTGGAGAAACGATATGATGGAAAGTAAGTTGGAAGACTTACAGCTTTCCCTCACACTGCAATGATTTAAATAGAATAACGATGAATGTTTTAATAGACATCTGATGACTAAATATAACCAGTTTAAATTAAAAATCAAAGATTACAACTTGCCTTTTGTTTTCACAGAAATACAGTCGGCCGTGTTTGGTGAGAAGCTGAAGCAACAGGTGGAGGACCGTCTCAAGTTCTACGAGTGCGGAGACGTGCCTAGGAAGAACGTCGACGTGATGAAGGAGGCCATGGAAGAAGCGGCCCTCATTGCACCACCCGTGGAGAACGGAGTGGAGGAGGAAGGTGGCAAGAAGAAGAAGAAAAAGGTAATGCTAAATGATACAATTCAACTGTGATTTCTGGGCACTTCTTGCATCCATACAGCAATCAACCAGCTGTTGTTGTCTCCAAACCGAGCAATGACTTCTTGGATACTTGCTGATAGTAAAGTGAGCATTGTTTGAGATTCTGGCAGTATTTCCTTCTGCCAGCATTAATTTTTTTCACACAAACAAGAATTACATCTTTATACCTAAAAGCGCATGCAGGGTCTAAGCGATATAAACCTGTGAGTCGTTTTTCATTTTTGAATACATTTTTAGAGCTACAACCCTTTAGTAAACGTCTCTTGTTTAATTACACAAAATGAGATAAACATGAGCTACAGAAAAAAGAACGACACATACTTTAAATGGAGCAATGACAAAAATATACATTTGAAAGAACATTCAGGTCAAAGCCTGAACAAGGTCCATGATTTTTAGACAATTGATAATCTTCTAGGTTTGTTTTCGTAAAGCCTGACAAAAATCATTTTTACTGGTACCAAAAATTTCAAGGCCCTGGCTTGAGTTAACATTCTGGACAGTGTGGATTTGTTGTAGTGTTTCCCTTCAGCTTAGCCCTCAATACTTTAGTGGTCTCTTCCATTCTCACGACTTGTCCCGACTAATAGATCCATCCCGACTATATAATCCTTTTTTTTTTTTAACAATATTAATGTTGGTTGTATTTCTTGTTTTCAGAATAAGAAGCGAAAGATTTCCGAAGCAGAGACAGCGGAAGCTGACGAATCAGTACAAAATGGCAGTATGAAAGAGAACGGCGATAATCTCAATGACACCAGCGGAGAACCGAAGAAAAAAAAGAAAAAGAAGAATAAAGACAAAAATGGGGAATAGATTTGTAATAGGCATTTAAAAAAACTAACTTACATTCTCATTTTTATAAACTTACCTCACTGAATTTGCAGTATTTTTATATAAAACCACCAACTGTTATAAAACTTATTGTAATATGAATTAAAATTTCGGATGATTTGGGATACGGGATAAATAATTGTTTTTGTTAAATTTTGACCTCATTGGTGGAGAATACACCAGACTATTCGCCCTTGCAGTAAATACGAAACCTTAAATGTGTGCCTGTTTAATATAAAAATTAAGACAATTTGATCTTAATGTTTTAATAGGCAAGGCCCCTTTGGTGTATTCTTTACCAAGTATTGAAAACCAATAGTAAAAAAGGGTTGTGTGAATGGTTATATCTTTTTGAACGGTGCTGTCAGAATTTATATATTTTTCTGCAAATCATTCTGACATTTAATTTTCCACTTTAGCATAAAATTTTTCTTATAAGCAAAGCATTTTATAGTCCAAGGACTAAAACCAATTTCAAAATTATAAAAAGAGTGACATTTGGGAGATATATTTCTTTATTTGATTTTAATATTCTTTTGCGTATGTTAATTCCTATTGTTACATTTAAAAAATGTAAAATAAATAATTTTTGATTTATTGAATATTTTGTTTTACTTTATAACTGTCCCATCCGCCTACTCCTAACTTACAGAAAACATAAAGGTGGAGCGATTGACTTGAACACATTGGCTCATTGTGAATATTCGCTCGTCTCGAGCAATGTTCACAGTGCCAAATATTCATCTCGGCCGTACTCCGCAGTCAGTCAAAATGGAAATGTGTTTGGCTGACAAACTTTGCAAAATGAGAAAATGCATTTTTTCTACACACTCCTCCCTGGCTCGCTTGTGACGATGCTCGGTGTAGTGACCGACATGTGCAGAATGGCTAACACTCAGAGATTCACTAAAAAACTGACATCTGGTCGGAGTATGCTCAGCGAGTGACTCAGCTCGCTATATTGTCATGGATTGTTCGTATTGGTTCACAATGCGTGAATGCCCGAGTTAATCCACCGTAAGAAATTCAATTTAGGCCGGAGTCATACTTATTCTTTTGTGATATTACCTAACCCTGATGGTTTGGTGGTATTATGTTATTTTCACTGTTCCCAAATATTAGCGTGATAAGATCCAGACACTGAAATTCAGTAGCAAGTGGTACTTATGAGGTAGACGGCTGTAAAAATTCGGTAGATTGCCAATTGGTAAGAATTCTATTTTTGTACACTTATTTTCAAATTTAGAACTCAAGCTTCTTAATATTATTCCTGATGGTCTCAGATGGCAGGCAGAACAGGCATTCCACCTACAAACGATACAGCAAGACCGACAATCGCTTTCAAAAATACAAAATATAGGTTAGAATGCTAATATCTATGGAGTCAGTATTGATACATCTGGCGGTATTATAATACGTCTACTTGTTATGAATATATTAGGTTCAGCCCTAAAACTCGCATGTAGGTAGGTACTCCTCATTTAATGACTGAGTTTCTTCCCTACAACGGTCAATAAGCGAGGACATTCTTGTTTATTTTGAATAGAGATGAACAAAATTAATTACATAACAGACATTAATTATAACATTGATAAGTTAGTTCTGCACGTAGGCAGTAACAGAAGCCTGTGTTTGCGGCCTCGCACAATTATTATTTGGAATGTAGAATCCTACGAGTATACCTCGACCAGGATAAAAGTATGTATTCACGCGAGTTTATTAAAAGCTACCGTCGATAAGGTGCGATTGCGAAGTCCCCCCCATTCATTCCCTTCCTCCCCCCTCCAGTCCTTGCTTCCCGACTTGATCAATTGTCCAGCATTCATTACAATACGAATCATCGCCGCGACAACTATTGAAGTGCCGCACCGCATCCATATTCCAAATCAAGCCGTCGCCGGGACCACTACGAACCTGAAACATCGCAACGAGTTGCCGGTGATTCGCATCCTGATATACCCGGAATTGCCCGGTTGACAAGCAAGACGCAAGCCGCCATGGGAGTAATCAGTGATAATTGGTGAGTCCTTTTTTTCCATCCATATCACAATCCTTATTTCGTAATCGCATCATCATTTCCTGATAATTGATATCGGGAAATTGAGTAATCACCGCACCAGTATGTATTCAATTTATTAAAAGACATAATTTTTAGAATATTTTATTATAATATACATAACTAGATTGTTATAAATTCAACACAAATTGCCACGAGAATAGATCAATATTTCTATAAAACTGAATGGCATACACTATCCATAATAGCGTGGATACATTTCAACTCTCTTTCTTACAAATAAAATAACTATAAACAGAAGTTATCTTGGAATTAAATAAAAATATTGGAATATAAGACGTGATATAGGAATCATTACCAATGACATAAAAACAGACGGTTCGTAGAATCTCGAATCGATTCGCAGGATAAACAAACTATTCTCAATTACATTAATAATTACCAAAAAAAATAAACCACATAAATATAGTATTCGGAAATTCATAAGACATCATTTTCAAACACGTGTTATTAAAATCATATTATGTAGATTTTTTACTTCTATTAGAAATCAATTATTTTATCTTGAGTGGAACTGCATGGCCGAAATCCTCAGCCCAATGCAATCTTTACCGATCTCTGCTACATTGCACACGGGACAAACTGTCCCCTTATACTCGGGTAGATAGCTGGCTCCACAGAGGCTGCATTTATCTTCCGGTTTCCCGCGGTAGATCGGCTTGTAGCTGATACCGCAGATGCTGAAAGGATTATGTTCGTCGTAGGCGAGTTTATACTCGTCTACTGGGTTTTTATCGCAGGCCTGCAGGACTTTTCTAGCCTGCTGGGCCACTTCGGGTTTGGGACCGAGCTCCAGGAGTCTTCGGGCGAACGAAGCGGCCGTCTTGAAGTTCTTGAGCTTGAAAAACATGTTGAGGGCAGTTCGGAGCGTGAGAATCTGGTGGACAGGTTGTAGGCGGCAGTGCGTGAAGTATGCGGCAAGTTCACAGTTGCGTTTCTGCTCGTCCAGTGAAGCTTTTGGCAACCCTGTTTGTAAAAATAAAATATTGATTAACTTCCCAAGTAGAATATCTAGGTTTTTACAGTACAGGTCAATTTTTTTACTTTTGGCATGTTATCAATGTATTGTATACATATGTATGCAGTGGCGCCTCATGACTTTTAAGTGAGCTAGAGTGGTAAGATTGACAAATACAACGTTATTGATGTTGGTTTAGCAAAAAATGATTTTTATTTTCAGCTAAAACAACATCAATAAAGTCTTATTTATCTTACCACTCTAGCTCACTCAAAAGTCACGAGCCGTCACTGCAGGTATGTACTTATAAACGCCATTGTATGTGTGAACGATATTTACGTACACAACGGTTGGTGGCTTAACAATAAACTGCATCAAAAGCAGTTGTTATCTGTCATGCTTTAGAATTATTATTTAATAAAAATGAAATCTGAAGAAATCCATATAGTAACACAATTTAATTATTTTTAATATTTTATCTAGGGAAAGTATTGTCTGCGACATGTTAAAATGTTATATTACCATAGCAAAAAAAATGACAGACTTCAAGAAAGTATTGCCACTATAGGTGATTTTATTCACTAAACGGCGCTATAGAAAAGTTGATCATTTATTTATTTATCGTTTATCGTTGGTCAACTGTTGAATATAATCGTTGGAAATAAAGTCAAAGTAATCACAACTCTATTGTTCATTTTCTTTTTAAAGTGTAAAAATACAGTTACTGATGTATTTATTTTGGTGAATTTGTAAAACAATTTGGTGTGGCGGGTACGTTTCGAAGGTATGTAAAGAGGAACGGCTGCGCTGCTTGTTTCATACATAACTTAAATTTGGATTTGAGGCCAAAACCACCCATCCAAACTGAATGATATATTTTTTTTTAAATTAAAGGTTTAGTAAATATCTAGTACGGATGAGAAGTATTTTATTTATTTTTGTTTTAAATTAAAAAGTGTAGGCCTTGAAAAAAAAAAATTTCAGAATTTTAGATGTAACTTAGAAAATTGTTTGCGGGATTATCATATTTTAAAAAAAAAAAATCATATTTGCTACATAAATATGATTACATAAATAAAAATATAAAAACAAAACATTAAAAAAAGGATTTTTTTTCAGGTAGATATTTTAAATTATGTACAGCAAATTGGTGGTTCAACGTAAATTGGTAGTTTTTAATTTAATTTAAAGTCTACCATAATGCTTTTTTTAATATTTAAAAATAAAAATTATTTTATATTTCATTATTTTTTCAAAGACAGGTAATTTTTTTTTTTAAATCACCGTTAGTCTCCAAATAATTGTTAAAAGTGCCTCCAAAATCGCGAAAAATCAATTCCTTTAATGGCCTGTATTTCAAAATGTAAAACAAAAATAAATAAATTACTTCTAATCCATACTAGATATTTACTATACTTTTTGATGAAAAAAAAAGATCAGGTTTAGGTGAGTATTTTATTTATATCCACGCAGTGTTGAATAATATTCATATGCATTGGGCATTGACGGCATCTAGCTGTTATTTCCAACGATTCAAGATATTTTGATAGAGTAATAATCGCAATGCATTATATATTATGAAGTATTCCCTACCTTTTCTGTAGGTCTCCATCTGCAGGCCCAGTATATACTCGCGGCAGATCTGTAACAGCTGCTGGGCCTCCGCAACGTCCTGCTTGCTGTCCACCACCAGCAGCGGGATGGACAGCACGGTCTGCTGCAGCCGCTCCACCGCCTCCGTGAACTTGCCGGCCGTGGTTAGCTGGTAGCACTGCTGCAGCTTCACCACCAGGTTGCTCAACTTAACGGCTGGAAAAAACAATCATTTGTCTATAGAAACATAAAAAATAGAAAATACACAGAATAAAATTTTCAAAGCTTCTCCGCGACCGAAAAAAATCTAACAAAAAAATAGAGTGCAAAGCCAGTATTGCCAGCAATTGGAAAACTAAAACTACCAATATTTATTTGCTTTTTTATATGAATACCGCACAAGAGTCCCAGCTGCTCCTTTTGAGAGCAGTTCGGACTAGGTAGAAAGGAAAAAATTCTCAAAATCTATGTGTTTTCAAATATACCTACATACGGTTCGAAAGGGGACAACTTACAGAAGTTGGGTAGTCCATTCTTTGGTGTGGCTTCCTTCCAGTTTCTCTGCGGGTAATGTGCCAGTGGGGGCAGGCAGGGCAGCGCGGGGAAGGTGAGACCGGAAGCCGAGTAGATCTGCATGAACAACACCTCGAAGGGGGTAAAGTTCACCACGCCGACTTGCTCGTTTAATAACCTAGAAATCAAAAAATGCAGGTTAGGTTTATAGTGAAACTAAACTGACTGTAAAAGTAAAGATTTTTTTGAAAAAGTTCTATGATGGGAATAAAATCATAACTTGGCCAAAAAATTTTAGATTTGAATAATTCGTTGTTAATCACCTGAAAGTACAGTCGAAACATTCATAAGGTATTTGGTAATCACCTGAAGGCAGTCTCAAAGCTCCCCGCCGCTACATGGTCGGCAGGCAGCTGGCTGTTGTCAGGCCAAAGGTCGCGGGCGGAGCGCCCCCGGGTGGGCGGCACGAAGTAGCCCCCGGCGCTTTCACTACCGGCGCCCCCAGCAGCTCCAGCCAGCTCCTCGGGCAGGTCCAGGTCCTCGTCCACCTCCCAGCCGGCACCCTCGGAGCCCGCCACTTCTGCTGCCTGGAATTACGTATCAAATTGATATATATTAGATTTGTACAAATAATATAGCAAATAAAATCAGATGTAGCAGAGTGGTAGATACTCTCAGTATCGCCCTAGTAAGAAACCACCATTCAAAATCGAAACGTTGCTTGAAATGGCTATAGTAGCGTTTGGTTACCAGATTTGAATAGCCAGGTACTTCCCAACTGAATTGAATTCAAACCTGTAACCTCTGGATTCTTAGTCGAGAATCTTAACCACACATCAAAAGTGGACTCCTCGTTTGCTTACTTCGCTTACCAGCTCAAAAGCAGTCTTCACCTCACTCGGAAGCGATTGCTACAAATAAATGGCCTCTATTAATATGGAACACCTATACATACACACATGGTTCATAGTTAATGTTACCTCTGGTTTATCCTCTCCATCCAAGATGTCATCGTCATCATCTCCCCAGGCGGCGCCCACCTCTCCCTCTGCGCCAGCCTCAGCCCCTAGACCTCCCATGTCAGAGGGGCCCCCGGGCGCTGCTAGGGCGGACTGCACGGCCCCAGCCCCACCACGGCTCATCATCTGGCCCTCGAAGAAGCCCCTAGAATTACAAACATAATAATGAAATTCTATCCAGGGCGTACATTATTTATAAATATTGATTCGGAGACGGACTGCATGGCTCCCGCAAGCACTCGGTTCGTAAGTCTATTGCGCTACCTCCCATGATAATAGCCACAGTAATTTGAATGAAGTTCACCAAGAGTTATTGAGTATTGATGGTGATGTATCCTGGTTCTGCAAATGTCGCTCCCTCTAGGTATTATTTAGCAGAGATCCTAACAACAACAACACCTTTTATAGCACAAATATCATTGGCCATTACTATAGCTGACGAGGCTGGTCTCTGTTGAACTCTACAGTCATGTCAACAGTAATAAAAATTATCCCAAATTCCACTGTCCTCTGTTGAACTCTGCGGCTGCATCGGTGATATTAGAAATTTCTTCAAATTGGCTGAGATCCAGGTGACCGGCAACCAGTGGTGGGCAACCCAGCGAATTCCCCTTAGCATGTTGAGGTAACTGCCTTCTAGTTTATTGACCATACAGCTATTAGTGTTTTCCACTCGGGTAAAGGTGGCAGTGTCTTGTTATAAGTCCTACTAGCTCGTAATATTGTCGACTACATTATTTTATATCTTCACAGAAAATGTTACTTCTACAACTTCCCTGAGCCGGCGACGATCGTCCCCGGCCATGATTCACTTTATTTCTTCGATAGTGCTCCACCTTTAATGAAGGTAACCTGGTTAAGTGTTTGGTGATGTCTCCTGATTCCATAATGTGGTTCCTCAGATATCTGAGCATTCTTCCCATTGAGGGTAGATAAATATAAACAAATCCAAGACCTTGACTGAACTGAATAAATATGAACAAATCGAAGACCTTATGAACCATAATATTTGATCTTTTAAATAATAACAGAATACAAACCTTTGCAGAAATGAAAACGAACTCTGCTGGAATAATCATAAATGTCAAAATGAGCAGGATAAATATCAAAAAGCACTATACCATTGGAAAAAAAGGTTTTTTTCTGCTTCACAAGGCCACAAAGAATCATAGATTCATTTTAAGACATCTTAAACGCAAATTTGGGATAAAAAAATAGTTTTAGCATACCTTGAGACAGTCAAGAGCGGCCAGTTGGCCTGCGCTCTGTGCACGGGTAGTGGTGGCCGGATGAACTTGGCTCCGGGAATGACTTTAGGAAGCTTCTCCTCGGCCACCTCCATGGAAGCTCGGATCAGCTCCGACTCTTCGTTGAAACCGTGTGTGATTGCCGTCATGTAGGCTAGTGTTTTCTGGGGGAAAAATATACTATTTGTGAATCTCTGAATCATTCAAATTGAAATCTATGCACTTTCAAAAGGTTTCTGTTGTAACTTTTCCCATTTTTAGTATAGTGTATCTGATCTGTTGGTCGATTGGTCCAAAATGCGTCAGGTCCGCCCAGGCATCGCGGGTTAAATCCTCTGCTTAGCTTAGTCCTCCATCATTGCTTAAGCAACATTTTCTGCTTATTATGAAGGTAGTAGGAGGAATTCAAATATTGTCAGGTTATTCGTAAACTGGAAATGATTGTCTTTTTTTTTTTGAATACATGTTCTTAATCTTAAATTAACATTAAATTCTTCGTAACGAACCTGTCCGCAGTTGCCGAGGATCCTGGTCCTCTCCTTGGGATCTCCGAGCTGCAGCGCGGTCTGGAAGTGCGCCGAGTTGTCCTTGCGAATCTCTGCGATCTTCATCATCTTCTTCAGCTTGTCCAGGTTCCCCGTCACCAGGTACAGGAAGGACAGCTTTTCGAAGTTCTTGGTGCGCTGATAACACATTTCCACTATCTAGAAATCAAAATAATTCCATTAGACTGATGATATTAACCTGATGCATATGTGATCCATCGGCGGCTATCCTCGTAAGTGGGGTTATGTTAGGATACATGAAGTTAAGTTAGGTTACCTGGTGGTTTCCTTGAGCCAGGGCCGCCTTGGCCAGCCTCTCCCAGCAAGCGGAACTGTCGATTGACTTGGCAGCCTCGAGTGCGGCTTCAATGTTGCCGCATTCAAGCGCCAGAGTGAAACGTGTCTTCTCATCCTTGACGAAGTGAAGTGCCACTTCGGGATAGCCTGAAAACAGAAATTGGTATTGTCATAATAATTATTTGAGTTTAAATTACAGATGCAATGGATAGTGAATTGGCCGGATACCGGATATCAGACATATGCCTTGACCGGATAGCTGGATATCTGGTCGAGGCATATACCGCCGATACTAAACTTGAATTGCACGTGCAAGAAACCAAGAGTCATGTTAAATATTTTTAGAATAATATTTATAGTCCTAAAACGGGTTTTTGTTCCCAGTTGGGCAGTCAAAGCTTTCTAGTTTTTATTGTTTAATAATGTGTGAAATAAATAAAATAAATCTTTTGCATTAACAACATTTTATTAGATATTTTTTCTCCGGTAAGCGATGTAATTTCTGGCTCTGTGCATTGGAACTCGCCCTAATCGAGTTAGTGTTCTCTGAATAAACAACAGAGGGCAGTGACGTGCCCTTTTTTTGCATATATGCGAAAAGATTGGCGGCCAGCTTAAAATTGGCCAAACTTGATTAGTATTGTACTTTAAGTAATAGAAGGAAGAGTTTGCTCTCTAGAATATTATTTGTGCTGTGAATTTATAATAGAAAATCGACCAAATCGTGACCTTGAGAAGTGGACCTTCTGGACTAGCAGATGAGATCATTTATTTGAGCATTTATTGCAGTTGCGCCAGAGAGAATCTTCATTCTTCATTGTTGTTTTTTTATCAGGGTATAAAGCCCATTAATTGATGTGGCTATTTACACTCCACACCAATATGTACCCATCATCTCCTTGAAGCAATGTGTACAACGAGAAACTTTTTTCTGAAGCTGGCAATGTATATGAAAGTAAAAGTAATCATTTATTACCTCTAAACGCTAAAAAGCTTGTCTTTATTCACCATGATTTGTAATAAATGTTAAGAGAAAATAAAAATATTTTTGATTTTGTCAACCCGTTTTATTTACTTTGCCACTATCCGGCTACGGCCTGATATTAGGTCACCATCTGACATCTGGTCGGATAGTAGTAAAGTGGCCGGATACCGGATAGTAACCGGATATCCGTTGCATCTCCAGTTTAAATTGAAATAACAACATGTAATGTGAGGCGAAAGAAAGTGGAGAAGGAAAGGGAAAGTTGGGAAATATCTAGCAATTCTGATCTGGTCACTAAACATAGCTAAGAACATTTTCTTGTTGCAAATATTGTCATTTTTTTTTAAATGTTTGCGCACGATCGTAACAACAGTAAAATTTATATTACGAGAACTTAATTGGATGATTTTTATAGCGCCGTTTTTGTGAAAAATCACCTCGAGTATAATAATGTGTTGCATGGGACTATTGAAAAACCTGAACTGGTTAACACCGACAAAGAGTTGAACATCTCAACTACAAAGTAAAGCCTCTATATGCTGAACCAGCAATTTTTTTTTATTGATGAGCTCTGGCATCATGAAATTTATTATGATACTTTCGGTTTCATGACAATTCGGCACAGTGATAAATCAGCACACTTTTGAAAATTGATACAGACATTTAAAGTAAAAGAAAAAAAAAAACAGCCTAAAAACCTAATCTAACATAACCTAATTATGCAAGCTTTTTTTTCATTTTTCATGACTTTATATCACTTTTCAAAAGTGTGAAGATTTATCACTTTGCTGAATTGTTCGGTTTCCATACTTTCAGTATCACCTTTGTGAAAGACCACCATTCTGAACCGAAGCATCGCTTGAAATGCCTTTAGCCATGTTTGGTGACCAGAATTCTGAATAGCAAAGTACTTCCCGACCTTCCTCTTCCCCATCTCCACTTCATTCAGCCTGAAAAGATTTCCCTAATGGGGATGCCATTGTCGCACTGGCTCTGGACAGTTGGGACACTTGTCCCAGTGAAGATACCTGATCTTATATTATATAATTAATAATATGAATTAGTCTCACCCTTCTGCTGCAGGTAGGCGATAATGGACTGTCCAACGAGGTTCGCGGTGCGCACCATGTTGAGCACCACATCGTACTTGCGGTTGATGAGCGCCAGCTTGAATTTGTACTCGGTGGGGTCGATCTTGAGCACGCGCGGCCGGCACTCGCGATCCAGGCAGAACGCCTGCGCGCCCTTCACCAGGGTCACATACACGGGCAGGTTCAGGGTGCGGATAATGCCGTGGTCACTGGAAGAAAAAAAAAAAATCTTTATGCGTGAAACATTGAAATGAATTTTGTTGATTAAAAAACCTTTGTAACTTTTTTCCACTTATTTATTTTCGACCGGACCGGTTTCACCCTATCACGGGAAACCTTTTCAAAATTAGAAACAGAAAACATTGAGTTTCTCAAAATACTAAAATCACGAAATTAAGACATGAAAATCGGTTGATGGCTTTTATCAGGACAATGTCTGACCTATAATACCATTAAGTTGTAAAACACATTGCAATTGAAATGTCACAGGTACAATCTACAAAAATAAAGGAATATCAATAGAACATTTGAAAATAAATTGATACTATCGATCAGGGGTGGCCACACTTTTTTTTCTAGTAGCGATAATCGAAAAATTGTGGCGATTGACTGATATCACTTGTAATTATATCACGAGATAACAATAAAAACCCTATTACAATTTGAATATGTATACGTATTTTGAAAACAAATATATTATACATATTAAAAAAAAAACCATACAAAAAATGATAACAATAATATAATTATGTATTTCACTAGCAAAAAGGGGAAGAGAAGGGAACTAACCGATTTTAAGAGATGGAAGGTCGAGTAGTTTTGACTTATTTGAACAAGAAATAGTACAATAGGTAAAGGTCCCCGATCAACCAAAAATACATTCGCGATCGATGCTCTGGCCCTCCCTGCTATAGATGTACAGCGTCCTTGAGGTGATTTTTCACAAAAAAGGCGCTATACAAATCATCCAATTATTATTAGTATTATTAATAGAAGCCCGTTAATTCAAATCCCACTTTTAAACAACCACAATTTATAAGTTCTGTAAAAAAAAATTCCTACAAAAAAGACTGTTTATTTGAAATTCGTTAATTTGTAATAATTTGTTTGTGTAATTTGAAAAAAATCAATGCCCGTGAAAATAAATCATATAAATTCATAAATCTGAAACTGACCGTGGCAGGGAAGTGCCATTAAATTTTGATTTCGGTGATATGCATTGTTCTAATTTGTATGATTATTATGTAAATCCGAATATGACCAACTGGCCACACTGGTAGTTGGTCACGATATTTTGATTAACAGGGGAATAAGTGGTATTATTACGAATTTATTTTCAACTAAATTTACCTGAATTTGAGGGGACTGGCCGAACTGGTAATTGGCCGTGAAATTTAGATTTACTCGGGAATATGTTGTTGTAGCTACCTGCTGAAATGGCCACTAATAATTCCTATTTTGACAGCCATCAAACACGTGAATTACAGCGACGGTAATGCCATCTGCACATCCTATAGATTTGCCGATTTTCACAAATAAATTCTTTCTCTTCCTGTTGTTTGGCTAGATTAGATTATCTCTCTTTATTTAGTATTATAGTATATTGTGCAATTTAATCATAAGTTTTTATAATAGTTATATAATTAAATCAACTCCTGTTAAATATTCGTGAGTCATTTCATTAACCTAACACACGCTCCTTTGATTAATCTCTTATATTAAATATTAATACACGCAACTTATACAAATCAATTAACACTTAATCTTTAAATAATCATTGATTTCTAAATTGTATTACGAATTTATTTCGAAGAGGTTATGAACTTTACTTACCCATTGGAACAGGTGTACTTGATGTGATTGCTAGTGGTGTAGATGAAGACGAGGCCAGAGTCGTCCCAAGCACCGGACTTGACCCTCGTGTTCTCGTGGATGGAGCAGAGCGTCTCCAGTTTGCGGTTGCAGATGGTCACCGTGTTCTTGGCCAGGAGAGCCACTAGGGTCATGTCCACGGACCAGATGACGTAGCGGCACTTGGCTATCTTCACCTGTAAACAAATTACAATTAAAATTGTTGACTCATTTTATCCCCTTTTGATGGTCTGGTTGGAGACCCGTAGCTTCGGCGAGTTGTCTCCAGGGGGGCTAGCTCAAACATATCGATAACAAAGCAACATCTGAAAGAAAATTTTGCTCTCGACATTTGTTTATCAATGTCCCGAGCATAACCGACGATGGATAAATTAATCAATGTCAGAAAAAAAAGTCCTACATTAAAAATATATGTTACAAAACTGATTTTAATAACTACTTTAGGTATTTTCTGATTGTTTTTTGATCAATTGATCGTGGAAACTTAATTTTCCCAAAGTTCAGATCTGTCGGCATTGAGCAAAAAGCAACCTGTGCAAGTTGAATTCCGTGGCAAATTTTAGCCGCAATATTTTTTGATATGTAGACCAACTAAAATAACTAACTAACTAACCATCACACCGTTTCATCACAGGGGTAGGCAGAGAGGACCGACCGCAAAACAACTCAGTCTTGGCACACACTCCTTGCTTCATTCATACATACTCTCCTGTTATTCTGACTCTTGACATGGCAATATGAATTTTTTAATTATTAAAAAAAACCTTTGTAACTTTCTTCCACTTGTTTATTTTCGACCGGACCGGTTCCACCCTATCACGGGCATCTTCAGACTGGTACAATTAAAACTAAATCTATGTTATATATAGCATAGATGTCAGGAGTGAGTCTAATATTGTACATTTATGAGTTGAAATTTGTTTTATTGCCGACGGAACGGCTTTACAATTTATATTATTTAAAACTCGGGTTGGTTTATTACCTTCTGGAAGACGCGATTACATTGTGTTTGTTTACTGAATCTATGGCTTTTAATTTTTTGTCTATCGTGCCAGCTTTTCTTTAAACAGATGATTATTTCTGGTTTTGTTTTATTCCCCGTGATTTCTGTCCCGACTCAAGTATTTGGTTCACTCGATCGTGCCATGTCTTCCTCGGGCTTACCCGGCTTCTTCAAAATATTAAACGTAAAATGTATAAAATTATACCTGGGCCATTGTACGCTTCTGTTGAACATCGAACAGCGTAAGATTCTCGGGATCTCTGAGCAGTAGCATGCCCGTACCTGCGTAGAATATCTCATCACAAACAGGCGTCTGCACCTTCTTCGTAACTTCATTCTTCAAGTTCTTAATCACCAACTGGAAGAAAAGATTATTAAGTACATTATTATTAAGACGAATCTTTGAAGCCATAAAATAAATTGATCAAAACAATAAGGCAGGGAAGGCTCCGCTGGGCAGGATATGTAGCAAGAATGAAATAAAGCTGACAATCAAAGCGATAATAAAATAAACCAGAAGGAAAGAATGTCTGTAGGCATACGCATAGGTAGTTCAATGGTGTGGAGGCAAAAACAGTCTTATACGCATAAAAAACCCAAAGGATGAGATCAGCAAAAGTGAAGACTCTTCAAAGGTTGTAGCATCAATGACATACAATCTCATTAGGAGTTCAATGGGAGATTAAAAAGGGAGAAAAAATGTCCCTCATCCGAGGTTGGTTTTTTCCATAATAATAATTTTTTTTCGTTAGATCTTTAAGGAATTTCATCATTAAACATTGCACCAGAGATTAGCGACCTAGTAAAAAGGTACAATTTCACGATTCGTAGCGTCTGGCTAGTGAATATATTGTCACGGATAATAAAAAAAAACTTTTAAATACGAAAAACGTTTTTTTAATATGAAAAAGTGAACATCTTCAGTAATTATCTGATTTTAATAACTAAAACAATGATCACATATTCCGTACAAATTTGGTATTTACAAATTCCACAGTGGCTGCGCACCCGGGCAGCTAACTGATTCCTAAACGTTTACACGTTTCCACGGTTTGCCACTGAAGCTCTACGAGCATGGAATTGTATGAACTATTTCTTAGAACAGAAAGTCCCATTGGCACTCAATTCAAAACGCACGTATGGGATTCATTTTGGACTCGCTGTCGATCAGTATTAATAAGGACAGGTGGATTTTTTAGCGTGGAATTTGAATAACATGCTGTTTTAAAGTGTGGTAAAATTACAATACAAGATTGTCTTATTACATTATCTTTTTTTACAGGAGTTCACTGCGCAAACACACTTCAGAGAAAACTGCCATTGATTAGGACTATAAAAAAAGGTTCATTCCGGAAATTATATGTAAATTTATTACATTACATGCTTCAAACTTCTTCTTCATGACTTCCAGCTTCGCATCGACACAGGTATTTCTTAAAGTTTATCAGATTTGCCGATTCTTAGAGGCTTTCACCTATTCAAAGCCTGCAGATCTCTTCAAATCGTCAGCTTCAAACTAACAAACGGAAAGCTCTAGAATCCTGGCCAAGACAAAACCGTATTTTGAAAACAGATTTGGCATAAGAATTCATAAGATCCGTTTCTTTTAACAGATAATCACCGGTATTGAACACTTCCTACCTGATTGTTCCTGTCCAATGTGGCGAATCTATTCCTGGCCACCCATAGCGCGGTCAGGGCGCCCCCTCTACGGGGCTCCTCCGAGGCGGCTCCCCCCTCGCCACCAGCCCCCGCACCCTCCGCGGGAACCGTGTACAGCTCGTAGGAGCACTTGTCGGAGCCCCCGCCTTGCGGGCGGTGGGTCAGCAGCACGCAGGACTCTGCCTGGTTGTATGAGAGGCTGAAAACAGAGATATTTTATTAGCAATTATTAAATATTAATATGTAGGTTTCTTTAGGTTGCTACTACTGCCATGTTAGACATATAATATAATAATATTAACCCTTTGTACGCACTCAGCTTGATTTAGAGTCTTATGGTTAAGTGCTTGGAAGCCCGGAGGTCTATTCCCGTTCTAAGCTAAGTCCTTAAGCTTAAAGACTTTTTGCTCAACTGCGGTTTCGGTTCTCTCAGATGACAGCTGTCATTCATGACATTCTTTAAAATATCAATATTTGCATATAACAAAAGAAAAAATCATAGTATTGACTCTAAACACTATTAGTGAGTAATTTTTTGCATAATAATGTTATTAAATTAACCGAATTAAAGAAATTGCAATGTTTGTAAGGTGCCTGTGCCGAAAGCCCGAGATGTCAAATAAAAATGATTTAAATTCTAAAAATTATATTAAACTACACGTGAATAGTAAGTAATAATAAACTACAAGTCTTAAGTATGTGTGATGCTCGTTTAATTTTTAATGATTCTGTAATAATTAAACCACAAACTCCTATAAAAATGTATTGTCATTGACATGGAATCGGAATCGCAGATAAGCAAAATGCCTTTAACCATAAGAATAAGGACAATGTCGTATCCTTAAAAAGAACCAGAGTCGGGCCCCTGGACACTTAAAACATTGACACAATGATAGATATGTGCACATCTTTAAAACAACTTGAGCCTATCAATAAGGCTGGGACTTTTCAAATTCTGTCACATTTGATTGACAATCAAATAGACAATTACCGCCATTTTTAAAAATTGACATTTGAAAGGTCCCCATTAAACGCAGATTCACGGTGCGTTTAGGCTTTTGATTAAATTTTCGATCAACGAGTCAAAATGTCAAAAATTCAAAATTTCGCAAATCGTTGATTAATCGTCAAATTTAAAAAAACCATGAAGATTTCCAGACCCTGAAAAGACACCGGAAGGAAGGTTTACCTGTACGGCGGAGTGCGGCCAGTGGCCTTGATCTGCATGACGGCCGTGTCCACCTGCGTGGCGAGGTTCAGCCGGCGCAGGGAGCGCTCCTTGATGTAGTACAGGATGTTGGCGTGGACGGCGTACGCCGGCCTCTCGCGCTCCAGCTTGAACAGCACCATGCCGGTGTCGTGGCCGGCGGCAAACAGGTTAAGAGAGGGATGCGCCGTTAGCACCCAGAATCTGCAAAAGAAAATCGATTAGGATTTATTTAAAAAAAAAATTATTTACGGACCATTGTCCAAGTACACAAAATACATAACACGAAATGACATAGACAACAGCTACAGAAAAATAACAGCACATACACAATACATGAATGAAACAATGACAAAAATATTTAAATGTCGAAAATTAAAATGGTGCTAATCACCAAAGTTTTAGACACCTTAAAAACACTTTTTTGGTTGTTACGCTGTCCGGATTGCTTACAATGAAAGAAGTTTCACTTATAATCATTTATTGATACACTATATCAATCTAATAATAATTTAATAAGGAACTCCAGTGAAAAATGTAATGGGTTTAAAAATATATATTCGTATAGATCAGCAAATGCCAATTCTGAATAAATAACTTTCATTGTATATAATTATACGTAGATTTTATAAATCTTATATGAAAGTGAATTAAAAACCGTACCATCAAAACACCATGTTCTGTTGGTACCACTGCTTCTGACGTCACACATGCAGTTTTCGAGCCCAATAACTAGATAAGGTTTTTTTCCGCTTTTTATAATATATGGCTTATAATTTCGCTGTTTGCAGTGTTCATTTTGCTCGTAAAATAATTATGTTTGTTTATTGCGACTACTTGAGAGTTTTGCTTGAAAATTCATAACAATTTTAACGAATTTGTTAATCTATACCGCTTGCACAAAACAACAACGTCATTGGCACTTTGGTGATTATTTCTTCAATTATTCTGGAAGTGGAGGATTTCTAATGATACCTCAAACCTATTATTTCTTACAATGCATAATATATTTATTTTTATTTCAAGCCATTAAAGTTTAAAACTATTTAATTTATTCAACCTATTTGTGTTAATACCTGTCTACTGCTGTCATCGGCTGTTTGTCAAGTTCACAGATGAGCATGCGTCAGTTTCCGCGCATGCGTAGAACACTGATGGAAGCTATTAACGCAAGTGATTCTGATTTGCCTTTCAAACATAATTTAAAGCATTAAAGGACTTAAAAGACTTTCTTTGAACGTTGATAAATTGTTAATTAGTTGCGGATATGAATGTATTTTTGCACTTTGGTACAATGCACCTATAATAGTAAAGAGACGGTGATATTCTACAATGTTTCCTTCAATTAAAAGCAGTTAAATTTGAGTATAAAGTTCTCGAAGTTTTGTATGGAATCCATATAATATCGATTACCGCCTATTGAATCGCTAATCCGACTGCTTGTGTGACATCACACCCAACAAACCATAGATTTCGTGCGTTTTGGTGGGCCTTAAAAAATTGAAACTTTAACAATTATTTTTAATCATGAAAAAGAACTTAAAAAAAAAAAAAAAAGCTGAAAATTAAGTTAGGATGTAACATTAATAAAAAAAAAATTTTAAAAATGGACTGGAGTTCCTTATTATGCGAGCAGAAGGCTGTGTTTCCAGGAATGTGATATAATAAAATGCTACGAGGATTCAACTGTCAGTTTGCAGCTGGTATTCCAATGTTGCTAGCAGTTAGGTGTGGTCAGCATATAAATATATTTTATAAAATAAAACAATAACTTTGTTTTACATCACTTTTATTTATACTTTAGCCGACCGGGTTTCGCTACTACCGTAGCTTCTTCAGGGCAGTATACAACTAAACTATGAACTAAGATGCACATGTGTTATGGATTGATACAAACAGGCTAGTGAAGGGCCAAGGGTGGGAGATCAGCAGGTACCTGCTGACCGGGAAGGGAATGTACTTTGTTTATTGGGAATAATTTAAAGATTGGACTTTTATTTAGATTTATTTGATTATTTATGAGTCTACTATTAGTGTTTTTTGCTTTCCTTATTTCTAATGCTTCTAAGTTATCTAATCGAATGCCGGTTACATTTTTATGCAGTAAACTAGTGCCTGTATTTTTATCGAATGTGTGGTCTGTTTCTAAGAGATGGTTAGCAAATTCGGAGAAACCATTATTATTTAGACATCTTAAGTGTTCTTTTACACGGATATTAACATTACGCGACGTTTTGCCTACATAGAACGCCGGGCAATCATTACATTGAAGTGAATAAATGCCTGAGTGGCCTAAACTGTCTTCTTTATCTTTTCCGTTAATTAAAAATTTACCTAAACTATTGTCTGTGTAAAATGCTGGTTTAATCTCTGACGGAAGGTTTTTAATGCTTTGTTGGGAAAAGTTATTGATATATAAGATTCTACGCCATTGGTACGGTTGATTATTATTATTTGTTATATTATTATTAGGGGGGGAACTGTTGAATAAAAACTTATTTGACGACATTTTTTTTAGTTTTTTATTTAGTATGTTAATGACTAAGTTTTCATGATAACCATTATTTATTGCAATTTGTTTAATTATGGATAGTTCTAGTGAAAAATTAGCATTTGATAACGGGACCGTAACTAACCGGTATATCATCGAGTGGAAAGCAGAATGTTTGTGGGAGGTTGGATGATTTGAGGTGTTATGGATAGTTATGTCTGTATAAGTGGGTTTACGGTAAATTTTAAAATTTATTTTTACGAAATGACTATATCT
This sequence comes from Halesus radiatus, assembly GCA_022606495.2. Classification (NCBI taxonomy): domain Eukaryota; kingdom Metazoa; phylum Arthropoda; class Insecta; order Trichoptera; family Limnephilidae; genus Halesus; species Halesus radiatus. Next base: position 44,425 of record JAHDVE020008213.1, read on the forward strand.
GTATTTGAAGGCCCGGCCGCAAACGGTAATCGGCCGTGTAATTTCGATTTACAAATAAATATGGCATATTTTTACGAATTTATTTTGACTATCTGAATTCGAGGGGCCGGCTGCGACTCACATCGGCTGCGAAAATTGGATTTACAAGAAAATGCTCTGTATTTTTACTAATTTACTTTGAATATCTGAATCTAAGGGCCGGCTGCGATGGCTATCGGTCACTAAAATTGGAATTAGAAGTAAGTATGTAGTATTTTTATAAATGTAACTAACTAACCATCACGCCGTTTCACCGCAGGGGTAGGCAGAGAGGACGGACTGCCAAACAACTCGATCTTGGGACACACTTCTTGCTTCATTCACTTTCATACGTCTCATACATTCTCTCCTGTTAGTCCGACTTCTGACATGGCCCGGCTATTTGATTCACTTGATCATGCCATGTCTTCTTCGGACGTCCCCGGCTTCTTCTTCCATTCACATTCGCGTCATATATTCTCCTTACACTCCTCTCTTCGTTCATTCGCTCTACATGCCCAAACCATCTAAGCGTCCCTTTCATAATCTTGCTCACTACGCTTATATTAGCCTTGCATTCTTTATGAATCTCAACACTTTTCACACGATCATACATGGTTTTACCACACATTCGTCTCAGAGATCTCATTTCTACAGCATTCAGTTCAGTCTACTTTCTTTTATGAATTTACTTTGTGAATTTCGAATTAACCGGATTCTACTGTACACGGATTAGTCATAAATAGATTTTTGGCTTGACAAAATCGAATTGATAAAAGAATCAGTAACATACCTGTCGTGCTCCCTGCGGAAGGTGTTGAGGCACAGCCTCTTGGTCATGTCCCAGACGCGGATGGACTTGTCTTCAGAGTCAGAGATCATCACCTCCTGACGTGCGTGGAACAGGACGCAGGACACGTTGTTATAGTGGCCTCTGCAAGTATCCACTTCCCATGCCTGGAATGTTACACATAGTAAACTTATATTAATAACCGGACCTTAGATTAATTGAAATAAAAAAGGACAAAAAAAAATATGTATGTATATCGATCGAGACACTTTATATCCAGTTTTCGGGGAAAATGGGTTATGAACCAAACTCTACTAAGGAGAACACAAATTTGGATGTGTAAAAATATGACATTTTATTCAATTTCCACAATTCAAAAGACATTTACATTTTTTAAAGTGTTAATATCAATTTTCCAAGAGATCCAAACTTTAATTTTGATTATCTCGGAATAATGGTTGATGGCAATACAATGCACAATGAAAAAAACCCTAGACTCTGTGCAGAAACGGGAGGTCCGTGTGATAGATTCCCCTATCTTAACAAACGGATTACAATCTTTAGAGCACAAGCGTCAGGTGGGAATGCTGTCCTTGTTCTACCGATATTTCAATGGAAGATGCTCTGAGGAACTAGCGTCATTGATCCCTTCAGCATCATGCCCAACATTTGTACACGGTTGACATTTGTCACATGAGAACGGGTTATTTCTGCGACTCGTCACATGTGATGATTTAGAAACTCTTCTCGAATTTTTTCTTTGCTTCGTTACAAATAACATAACTGACACTATAATATGAAAATTTTTCAGTGGTTATGAAATTAAAAAAATTACCTTAGAGTCATTCATCCTCCAGAGCTTGATCTGCCTATCGTCAGCTGCGGACACAATCAGCGGCAGAGTCGGGTGGACGCTCGCCCAGTTTACTCCGCGGTCGTGACCCTCCAACACGTGTTTCACTACCGCGTCGGCCTGGAAAACAAATACCGGAATAAGGAACATTTAACGACGAAGAGATATCTAAAAACTTAACTTAAAAGTGTGACAATACCTGAAAAACTTCTATACTACTATTACTATGTACTATCATCATTATAAGCAGAACAAGTTGCTTGTAGTACAATGATGGAGAACATGGCAAGCAGATGAATTGAATCCATGACACCTGGATGGGAACTAGACAGATTTGTCAAATTAGCCACTAATGGGTCTATTATTTATTATTTAATCATTGAAGATAATACATATTAACAAATCTCAAATGAAATATGAAACAGAAAAAGACACAAAAAATAAAAAGGTATCAGTCGCATCTGGGAATCGAACCCAGGACCTGTCTTACCGGGACAATACTCTAACCACTGAGCTAATGAGACCTAATTATTTTCTGTAATTTTTATCGATATCATATTTCAATTTTAAGAATAATTAATATTATCCTTAGCTTAATGCTCATATTTTAATGGCTGCTATCTTTTTTATTTGATTGCAACCTGAAAACTTCTTCTTTTCTTTTATTATTCTTGATGATGATAGTCCCACCTGTCCGAACAGATCCGTAGCCTGGGGGTTGCGCAGGTGATGATGCAGGCCCTGCGGGCCGGGCGCCACGTTCTTCTTCCGCAGCCCGGACACGTCCCACACCCGGACACTCTGGTCCAGCGAGGCGGATACCACCAGGTCGTCTGTGGGGTGGAACTGGGCACACATCACATAGTGGTTGTGGCCCGTCAGGACGCAGATACACTGACGCGACTGCCAATTCCAGATGCGGATGGTCTGAAATGCAAGAAATGGTCAATTTTGTTTTGTTTTTCGTCAAACTATGAGAGTTATAGCATAGACCTATTCAATAATTAAGAAAAACAAAATTTTTTAAAAAGACGGAGGACAATGATGGAGAACAGAAGAATATAATCCACAACTGTAATAACGGTGCACTGCTGAATTAATGTTAGAACTGGCTTGGGGAGACCGACCGCCTTCATTTCAACCCTTTGTAAAAATATATATAGAGATCTTATTAAGGCACTGTTGACAACTCGTACAGATGTATTCCATCGGAGCCCAGATAAACAGTCTTAAAGGTAGATCAACAAAGGTCATTAAAATCTTACTAGATCAACATACTACAGGAAGAGGGGATTATATATATATATTCGGCAGAAAAAGCGGACAAACTCATTTGTATTGATGCTCGTGTTAGGAAAGAACTCCACCAACTGGTGTAGATTTCACCTAAACCGTGTCAAAACTAAAAACATGTGGGGTATCAAATAAACAACAACCAATAACCGAAACAAAAGAAAAAACTCTAGTACCCTGCGTGTGCCGTGTCTACAAACCTTTACGTCTTCAGTAACGTTTGGTAAAACCAACTTTTGCCGAATAGCATGTTGTCATGCCTGTAATTTCTATGTAGAAAATCAATTTCTTCTTTTTCACCGTTCGGCCACGTTGGCGAGTTTCTCTCTAATTTTAATACAAAACTCGGATTTCCGTAGTACAGTTCGAGAAATGGAACACGCACTGCCCACATCTGGCAACCATCGCGATGCACCGGCCAGGAAAGTTTTTGGGGTCAACCTTTATTGGATGCCATTGTACTGTGTTGTCGGCAAATTTGATTTTAGGTTGATTATCTGGTCATTTTGTCCATGATATTTGGGGTTGCGTCGTACATCTGCACCTAGGCACCGGCCGCCCCTGGCTAGCACACGGTGTGCAAAATGTCATTTTACCCCAGGCACGCGAGAGGTTAATTGTTTATTTTCATGTGTAGTGATTACACTAAATTAAGATTTATTTATTGTAGTAATTACCTGGTCATCCGAAGCACTGAGGATCCAGGGGTATTCATGATGGAACACCGTGGTTCTAATGTAGTCCAAATGGCCCAGCAGAGTGAAGATGCACCTCCTCTGCTTGTAGTTCCATACCTGAAATAAAATATCACAGTTAAAGAACTGAAATTAAAATGACATCTCATAAACTTAAAGATTCCTCTCTTTTTTCAAGAAAGACAAACATTCCTGCGTTTTTAATAACCTGACAATATTAGAAAAACTCCTACTACAACTATGTCAAACGTGTTCACCTCTCCTGTAATGTTTTGACGCGGCCACTTGCATCATCTATAATTATTGTAATTTAAAAAATAAAACAATAACTTAGTTTACATCACTTTTATTTGGTATAATACTTTATAAAATATAATTATTGTATTCACTTGTACGGGGGTCGGACCAGATGAAAAATAAACGGTATTGATGTTCGAAAACAGCCAGAGCCCCAGCCTAAAAAAATTTATAAAATATGTACGCAAATGTATGCAGTTCTATGTATCACGATACTCCACTGAAGAGTCATGGTGAACTCAGTGGCAAACCTCGGACGTGAAAAACAAGCACCTGATTGTAGACCCTACTATTAAATTACCAGGGTTCTCTCTCGGAAGACGTGAACCTCATTAAACCGCATCCGGCGCAGTCACAGCCGTTGTGTGTATATGATCCGTAAATGGGGCTTAAAGAATTCCGAACTTTGTGAATGTGGACACATTTAAACAACAGAACACACAATAGAAGAATGTCCCCTTCATCAGTTTCCCTATGGCACATCTGTACTGAACCAAGTGACTCCCGATGTCGTCGACTGGCTGAATAACCTCAGCATCCCATGACCTCCACCTCCTCTTCTCCAATATACGTAGAAGAAAACTCCTTAAATAATAATGTCAAACTTTGTAAAGTGAAACCTCAATATTGAGTAATGTTCCTATGTAATAAAAACATACATATCATAACATTCTTTTCATTGTTCTGCAATGTACGTGCCCCAACGCAGCAAGGAGTAATACCCATCGGCCAATAATTTATATTGATGGTGATTAATATACCTCTTCCAATTGATTCACGAATTCGTCTGCAGATTCGGAACATGACATGTCGTTTGCTTACTGAGCCCGTGTACGATAATATTATAATAACCCGCGTTTGGTAATTCTAATTATGGAAAGCTGGTTTGGTAATCGATATTTGCCGATTTCCTATGTAAACAGTTTCTTATGGTAGAAAATATTTTTCTACCTTGTCTAACGACATTTGCAATGTCATTGAGCCCATCTGTTTCTGGGTGCATCCAAATTCCGGCCTTACTAAATTGATAATGCGTCTCATATTTGCTTTGGTAAATCGATACTTCGATTTAAAATCTCTCTCCGATAGTGCTGTAAATGAATAACAGTGCATTTCTTATTTTCCTTGCGCACAGTGAAATTAACAGATCAATATTTGTCCAACCTAACAGTAAAACATCGATAAAATCTGCTATACTGTGGAGCCAGTCGGTATAAATCTGACAAATACTTTATCCTGCATATAGACGGAATACAAACACAACACGATTATGAGTAACGTTTTTCTCTATTCTATGTGCCTGAGAATATGAGTAAGACGGTATATGCAATTAAGTCATTAGCTGTAAGAAACAAGTTAGTTGTAAGATTCAAGAAATGTTTGTTATAAGTTCTTAGTGATAACATTTTTATAATTTTATTCCGGCAACCCGCACGTACATAGAATGTTAATTTGAATAGATTTACATGTATGTTACCCACCTAACAAGATGATATATTTTTTTATTTAGTAAATAAAATTTAATAATGTTATTATTAAGTTCTCCAAGTGTTTTTATTATTGTGTATTAACACAATGTGGATTAACCGCAGTTTGAAAATGGCCTTGAACGCCGAAACAGCTATCACAATAATAAAAACTAAAAATACTTGCAGAACAATAACATTATTAAATTTATTTTATATTAAATTAAAAAAATAAAATTAAATGAGTTCTACAAATTAAACACAAAAACGATTAATAACAAGACGATGACTGTTCTGGTCTAAGTAATAACTTGCAAGATACAAGTCACTAGTTGTTAGCTTTTGGTGCCAGGTCGTAAGATAGACTAATCCTGCATCTAGTGTGGCAAATAGCACAGTTGTGGGTTATTATGAAGTTATTTGGGTGGAGAATATGACTGAAGGTGAATGTTGGCCACATAAAGATCATACTATTGCATCATGTTTATATTATAGTGGTCGACAGTTAAATGTTAACGGAGTAACTACCTAATGCTATATAAACTGTTCAATTGACACGATATCTATAAGTAACATTTTACAGATCATAGTTGTAGAGTTCGAAACATTACTTCATACATTTTTACATGCCAAGTAGAAGGATGGGCTGTATGTAATACTGTGTAAATACGGAATGTAGAAGATTGTGTGGATTTAAAATGGTGATTGGAATGAACCATACCTTTATCTTGTAATCGTCTCCACCAGAAACAAACAATGGCTGTTGGCTGTGGAAGCATATTCCCCTGACAGGCCCATCATGCTCATCAAACTTCTCCAGGAGTGTACACATACGATAGTCCCATAATTGGATGACGCCATTGTGCAAACTGGCGAGGATCCACGGCCTTTTGGGGTGGAAAGACAGCCCCTTCACGCGGGCTGACTTCGTTTCAAATTTCGTCAACATTTTCCACTAGAATCAATGCATTAGCTGACACGAAAATATCGGCGAGATGACAGCTCACGGCAAGTTAATAGACAACCGAGGAGACACGTCAAAGGTTTGGGTATTCCTGTTTATTACTAGCCAGCCACTTGTCACAAATACCATAGGTAGGTACCATGTTTTTTTTATTTATCGATTTTTTTAATATGAATACCCCACAAGAGTCCCAACTGCTCCCAACCGTCTGGAGCCAGTGAGACTATGGCATCCCCAATTGGGGAATGATGTATCGCTGAAAGTATTGGGGAGGGGAAGGAGAAGAGGACGAGGAAGGTGGGGAAATACCTGGCTATTCAGATCTGGTCACTAAACACGGCAAAAAGCCATTTCAAGCGACGTTTCAATTCTGAGTGGTGGTCTTTCACCAGGGCGATACTGAGAGTATCTTCCACTCTGGAACGTGCGCAAATATACTACATATTATTTTTAATTAATTAATTGTGGAACAGCACAAATTAATTTTAAAAAATTTACTTTCGCACGTCGTGATTTGAACCCGCGACCTTCGGCTTCGTAGTCAAGAGCCTTACCCCTCGACCACGGAGGCCTTCAATTGTTAAACTTTGAAAAAAAAAATTCAAAAACCTCTATTTTAAAAAAATAAAAATAAATACTCCCAATAATTAATATTAGCATTCATTCGCATAACCAGTATGATAAGACGGTGGGTAGTGCAGTGGGTATAATTCTAGGAATAACGAAAAAAGGTTAGGAACTGAAAAGCAATCTTAGGTAGTTACAACAAGTCATTTATTTTGATAGTCGTAGGGTTAGTCTTCAAACTAGAGTTAATCTTAATTAGACACAAAAATTCAATAAAACTAGATAGACAAGTACTTAAATCTACTTGTAAAGTCTTTGTACTTAAAATTAACTAATTACTTCGTTAAATCTACATAAAAGGTTGTATTCTTAAAATTAGAGGTTCACTGGCTTATTTGTACGAAAAAGTTGGTTCTTAAAGTAAGAGATTCACTTGGCTGAGAGAGTGAAAGAATTATCATGAGAGTCAGAGGCACTTCCCTTTAATGATGGCTGTCCAGGGTTCAGTGGCTGCTTTGTATGCAGAGTCCTCGCGTTCGCACTAGGTATCCAAGTACCTCCGGATAGGGAGTAGGTACAAACGCGGCGATAATCAGAGGCCTGGGCGGTCTCCGGGGTTTGATCTCCGAAGGGCGAAGATCAGTAACTTCCTGGGCAGAAGCGGGGGTTCACTCGCGATGCAGAGCCTGAGAGACTCTGCCATAGATCTCCGAAGGGCGGAGATCGGACTTCCTTCTCGGATGGAAGCGTAAAACTCACTCGTCGTCAGAGGACCTGGGCGGCCTCTCCGAGGAGCGAGAATAGGAACCTTCCTGGACGGAAGTTTCAAGCCAACTCTGCTTCCTGCGCGGAAGACTGAACCTGACTGTCTCTCGTTCAAGAGCCCCCTTGTTGCCTGTCTACCTGTAGGGATCTTTTTATTACCCGTATTGTTTTGCGGGCCGCTTTTCAGGGCGACTCATTTACTTTGAGGATTTTATTGCTGTCCCATAAAATCTCAAAGGAATTGCCGACTTTCTAAAATAGCAATTAAGGTTAGTTTATTTTACGATGTAGTACTTTACAATCGTTTCCGGCTTGACAACAATTAATAGGCTCGGCCAGCCCTTATGCTAAATTATTTTATGGCTGGTCTAGTCTGGGAATTATAATTACCTGAAATGCACATTTAGCAACTAACTATGGCGGTGAATTTTGTCATTTCTTATAGGTACATTTACATTTTTTATATACAAAAGGATATATCAATTACATTAAGAAATATTAATTTAATCACTTTTGTAACGACCATTTTAATAATAAATATTAACGTGTTTTAGAAAAAATGTTCCTTCACCAAAACACAAAATAAGCAAAGTGAATAATTATTGTTTTTTTTAATGGTGCTGCAAAGTTATTCTACAGTTACTGAAGAAATAACAGTAAACTAGTTTTATCAAGAGGATGCCATATTGAATATACTAACAATTTTAAGCAATGTTGTTGTTATAGCAAATAAATATTATTTTAATTTTCTGAAGTTCTATGATTGTGTTTATATATTATACACCTAGTCGTATTATCCATATTTTGCATCACATATCAGCTGTATTACAAAACGTTGGAATATGACATAATATAGTAAAAAAATATATATTATGTCATCAATGGTACAGTATCACTGATAACATTAAAAATTTATGTTTTTTTCAAAACTGAATAAGAAATTGAGAAAATCGTAAAAAAGAAAAAATCTTTTTGCCTATAATTAAAAATAAAACTTTTTTCTGAATATGTGGAGGAAACATTCTTGAAAGAGAGTTGCTTTTTTGATAATTTACAATGCAGAATGTATGTCAACTCTATGCTCTCATAAAAACATGGTTATTTATTATTTTGATTGTGACTATTTTATTTCGATTTGACCTTGATATAGCCTTTTGTAATCACCTAAAATAATTGACCGAATTCACCGAAATATTTAGCTTTAAAAGGTGAATTTTAAATAATAGGAATTCCCAGATTAGACCGGCCATAAAATAAATTTAGTACAAAGGCTAGCCGAGCCTATTGTTAGAAAAATCGTAACTAAAATAATATAATCTTAACTGCTATTTTGGGAAATTCCGCAATTCCTTTGTGATTTTATGGGACGTCAATAAAAGATAATACCTACAGGTAGACAGGAGACGGAAGGACAGTGGGCTCTAGGAGACAGTCGATTGCCAGAGTCCGCCCAGGACGGACAGTCGAGTGAAAGCTTCCACCGAGGAAGCAAGAGTCCGCCCAGGACGGAGAGTCGGTTGCAGTAGTCCGCCCAGGACACACAGCCAAGTGAAACCTTCCGCCCAGGAAGGTTCCTATTCTCGCTCCTTGGAGAGGCCGCCCAGGTCCTCTACGCTCTACGAATTCTACGCTTCCATCCCAGAAGGAAGTAACTGATCTTCGCCCTTCGGAGATCAACATCGGAGACCGCCCAGGCCTCTGATTATCGCCGCGTTGCACCTACTCCCGATCCGGAGGTACACGAATACGTAGTGCGAACGCGAGGACTCTACATACAACGCAGCCACTGGACCCTGGACATCCATCACCAAAAAGGGAAGTGCCTGACTCTAATCATAATTCCTCCCACAACATAAGCCAGTGAACCTCTAATTTTAAGTACAAAGACTTTAACAGTAGAACTAAGTAATTGCCTAAGCCAGTGAACCTCTAATTTTAAGTACAAAGACTTTAACAGTAGAATTAAGTAATTGCGTATCTAGTTTTATTGAATTTATTATGTCTAATTAAGATTTACACTAGTTTTAAGACTAATCCCACGTATATAAAAATAAATTACTTGTAACTACCTAAGATCGCATTTCTATTCCTCCCTTTTTGCGTTATTCCTAGAATAATACCAACTGCCCGACGCACCGTCATATCAACCTCAGAGGAAAGAAAGGATTTTCCTCCGTGGATTTGACATAATAACAGATTGAGAAGAATGCAAGATTTGACAATATTTTTATTCTCTTTGTTTTGTGATTTGTCTATGACTTTAAAATTTGAATATGACGTTGGTTTCCTGTAATAATTTTTGTTAGCTTTTAGTATTTATGTGTATCATTTTTAATTTAAAAAAATCTGTTTCAATTGCTATCATGGACGGCAAAACGGGTTCCCAGGATATAGTCGATTTCGTAAATAAAAGAAAAATGGACGAAATAAAAGCATTGAGTAAGTTGACATTTCATTTAAGATTTCTATTTTACCGACAATTTTCCAAAGATAACCTCTTATCGGAGCTGTCATTTTTAAAAAATTTTATGTTTGTGACAGTAAAAATGGTATAAATTTTGAACAAACATGGATAGATTAGTTTCCTTGACGATTCGGCAAGTTCAAAAACATTACAAGGATGGCTCTCTTAAGCCATCTGACATAATAAGACAGTCATTGAAAAGAGCTGAAAAAATCAAACCTCTCAACGCTTTTGTGACTTTGACATCTTCTTCAGCTAAAGATTCGGCAGAAAGTTGTGATAGAAATGTAGTAAACCAATTAAGGAATAAGCCCTTGTTTGGTATTCCGATCGCAGTCAAGGATAACTTTTGCACTAAAGGCGTGAGGACAACCTGCGCTTCAAAAATGCTGGAGAATTTCGTTCCTACGTATGACGCTACTGTGGTATCCAAATTGAAGAATGCCGGAGCTATTATCATCGGCAAAAGTAACCTAGATCAATTCGGGATGGGTTCTGGAACGGTTGATTCCATACACGGCCCAACAAAAAATATTTGGGGATCTCAATTTGAAGCTGGCTGTAAGGATGAAGCTGATTGGAGAATTGCTGGTGGAAGTTCAGGCGGTTCTGCAGTCGCTGTTGCTGGTGGCAGTTGTTTAGCTGCCATTGGTTCAGACACTGGAGGTTCGACAAGAAACCCCGCTGCTCTTTGCGGGTTGGTTGGCTTTAAACCAACCTACGGAACAGTCTCTAGACACGGCCTCATTCCCCTAGTCAACTCTTTAGATGTCCCTGGAGTTTTAGCGAGAAATGTAGATGATTGCTTGAGAATGTACAACTGTATCGCTGGCCCGGATAAGCTCGATTCTACAACAATCAAAGATGATTTTAAACCGATCAAAATACCCAAAAGCGATGCAATTAGTTTGAAAGGAATCAGAATTGGTATTCCGCAAGAATATCACTGTAAAAGTATGTCACCAGAGGTTTTAGAAACTTGGATGATCGTCGCAGATATGCTTGAAAACGAAGGAGCTAGAGCCAAGCAGGTCAGCATGCCTTATACGAATGCTTCGATAGCTGTGTATCACATCCTAAATCAATGCGAAGTGGCGAGCAACATGGCGCGGTATGACGGCTTAGAGTACGGCCTGCGTCCAATGGACTCCAAATCCACCAATGAAATGTATGCAACGGCACGATCACAAGGATTCAACGAAGTTGTACGCAATCGAATTTTGGCAGGAAACTACTTTTTATTAACGAAAAACTACGAGAAATACTTTGTCAAAGCAATGAAAATACGACGATTGATAACTGATGATTTTAATAAGGTCTTCAACGAGAAATCTCCCAATTGTGTGGATGTTTTGTTGACTCCGACGACAATCGGCGATGCTCCATTGATTAGTGAATTTATGAAAAAGAATAATAGAGACCAGTGTGCATTACATGATTATTGTACGCAGCCAGCTAATATGGCCGGGGTACCTGCTTTGTCAATCCCCATCAGGCTTTCTAAAAAGAACCTGCCCCTTTCTCTTCAAATTATGGGACCAAATTTATCGGAGCAAACTCTGTTTTTAGTCGCAAAGAAAATTGAAGAGTTAGTGAATTTCCCCTCCATAAGACTTAATATTTAAATTGTTAGATAATGTTTCCTTTTAATTATATGTAGAAATAAATTTTGATTGTTAAACATGTCAGTTTTTTACTTAAATAATCCTGTACTTCTATATTATTAGACTAAGGACTGAATGCGTTTGGCACAAACAAAAAGTTGTTCAAAGAAGCGAAGCTAGCAGTCTACAATGGAGTGCTGATATCAACCCTGATCTATGGCAGTGAGGCATGGAACTGGCAGGGGAAGGATGAAAGTAGACTGAATGCTGTAGAAATTAGATCTCTGAGATGAATGTGTGTTGAAACCATGTGTGATCGTGTGAAAAATGTTGAGATTCGTAAAGAATGCAAGGCTGATGTAAGCGTAATGAGCAAGATTAAGAAAGGCACGCTTAGATGGTTCGGGCATGTAGAGCAAATAAACGAAGAAAAGAGTGTAAGGTGAATATACGACGCGAATGTGAATGGAAGAAGAAGACGTCCGAGGAATACATGGCGTGATCAAGTGAATGAAATACTTGAGTCGGGCCATGTCAGATGTCGGAATAACAGAATAGAATGATGTACAGATATTCGATGAAATCTCTTATTTAATGGTCCAGCCTGTTTTGTGTCTCCCTCTCTTCCTTTGTTGGTTATGCGAAAAGTAAAATGCACCCCCCAAGATATATGGCATCCAGATTGCAACAGTGCTTCGCTTAAGAAATGTTTTCGAGTCTGTGCCTATTCTTATAGATACAGATTTAGTGCAGGCGGTAAATTAGTTTTTTTTTAGGTGTTTTGTTAATTGGCCAATGGTTTTTAAAATATCTGGGGGTGCATTGCATAATTGAACGTTAGCATGGGCCATCCCTGCTTGTACTGGATTATCAATTGGATAATCTTGTATTGTTGTTCCTTGTAATGGGACCAAGATATAGGAGTTTTCTTCTTTTCATATCTGGGAAGTTCCAATTCTTTGAACACGTAAATCCTATCCCCCAATTCATCATAATTTTTCACTCGGATTTCTGATCTTAAAATTAATTTACAGGTAAAGAGCACAAGGTGATATTTTCCAAGATGCCGTTTGTAATCGAAGGAATTTCCACTCAGGCCATTAAACTCCTGACCAAGATGGCCATGTACCAAAAAACAACCGACGTAACAAACCTCAACAAGGAAAGTCTCTTCACGAGTCACGCCGAGGAAATGTTAGACAATCTCAAGTATCAAAGGCATAATTTGCACCTTAGCCAGCTGATCAGAGATAGGGAGAGGCAGAACGAGAGAGACAGGAAGGAGTTGGAGAAGTTTGAAGAAGAACTCAAGTCTATGAGAGAAGATATGGCAAAGTTACCTAGCTCGGAAGCAAGTCAAAAGGAAATAACCATATTTAAAGGAAAAGTAGCAAACTATGAAAAGTGTGTAAAAGATTCTAAGGTGTGTTTAAAACTTTATTCTATTTTTTTTTTAAATGTGATTACCACACGAGAGTTCCAACTGCCTGGAGCCAGTGGGGCTATGATATCCTCAACATGAGGAATGTTGTCAGGTCAAAAAAATCTGGAATGAAAAGGAGATGGGAAAGAGGAAGGTTGGAAGGTGCGTGGCCGTTTATATCTGGTTATCAAGCTTAAGCTGTAATTTTTTTTTTGTGATTTCCTATTGAGAAACTGCCCAGAGCTAGCGAAACTATGAGATCTCAACTTGAGCCAGAGGAGAAGAGATGGGAAAAGGGAAGATTGGGAAGTACTTGGCTATTCACCTAACACAACTGAAACAAATTTCAAGTAATGTTTAAGTACTGAATTGAAGCATTGCTTGAAATAACTTTAACCGTCTTTAGTGATCAGATTTGACAAATCTTTTTAGCCGAATCCATTATTTCTGTTGCAGGTAAAAGAGGAGAAGCTAGAAATTAAGCCGGAAATATTGCCAGAATCTCTCAAGGTGCTCATCGAAGAGTTGGAAGCTTTGCAGCATGAGAGAGACCTGTTGAAAGTTCGCTCCGATAACATCACAATAGCGAGGAGTTCGAAGAAAGACTTGCTCAAACTGAAAATGAATGCTTTTTAACTTAAATAGTACTTTATTGCTTATGCCTAACTACAGATAAATCGGAATAAAGAGATTCTTGCTTGTGTAGAGGTGTGTTGGATGAATTATTACTTACATTTTTAATGCTATTTTCCGATTCAATCAATGTTTCTATAAACATTATATATTACTTTGTTTGGCTACTCAATGATTTACCATGACCAGAAAATCACAACCTAATTTTACCGAGAGAAACTTAACTGCCTAGACTTAATCAAATTACAACGAAAATATTTGTGACAAACGTCGCTACACGTCCAGTATCTAAATATTATCGTTCCAAACTAGTTTGAACCAGTTAATCGCAATACTATTGGTGTGCACAAATACATTCAAACGTGCACTCTTTAAAATGAATTGCCTGTATGCATGTGATCCTGTTGCTGATAGCTCCATTTTAACCTCCCTTTTTGATACATGCTATATTTCTGAGAAAGAGGGAGAGGCTAGAATGGAGCTATCGGGGATATGTCTCATCGTCATCACGGCGCTACATCCCTGGGTGGTATTCCTCCACAAATGTTCTCTACTGGCTGTGATCCTTCGCCATTCCTGTCTTGTCCTCCGTCCTTCCCATCCTGCTCCAATGCTCTTCCACGCAGTCTATCCGCCTCTTCCATGGTTTGCCTCTTGGTCGCTTTCGAGGATAAGTCTATTAATTTTAATTCTCTACTCGAACTCAATATCATTTTGTACTAAGATATTAAAATTTAAAACATATATGTTAAGTATCTAATTTAAGTTTATTTCATTAAAAATATAATCAATTTTCCAAAATACGATTTTTAATTGATATTTCTAATTAACTTTTGCCCCGACAAGTTCCTGCTCATTTTCTTGCTGAACATTTTTTCAATGAAATTTGTTTTATTATTTAAATCTCCGTCCAATACAGGTACAGATTTACAATCTTATCTGTGCTGGAGAGTGTTCCAAAGAGTTGGGATCATAGATCAGCGGTTTTGCCAGGGGGGGGGGAGGCTAAAAAAAAAAAGTTCATAACTGGCGCCAAAACTACAAATCTGCTATTTTTTTATACTGAAGGAAGTAAAGAGTGCTGGACTGCTGAATTCAGAGGCGCAGCTAAGAGGATTCATAATTTAAATTTAATTCATATATAAGATCATAATTTAAAATTCTCACATTAAAAGTGATATTTATCTGTACAAATATATTTTATTACCTTACATTCATGATCAAAATTGACAGAATTTAGTAGTTTGACTGTGGACAAGAAAAAATATAAAACACGCCACTACAATATACAACAAAATTATGGCTTTATTGGAAATTAAATAACAATGCATATTTTCATTAAATTTACTGTAGTAACAACCCTGCCTTTCCAGGTAAGTTTATACTTCTGTTATGCAGAAGGCATTTTAAAATGAGATTATCCAAAAGTAAACCGTAAGTTGTCTTCTCCTAACCCACATTCGGGGACTTTTTTGCAGGACTTTTTGATCAAATAATCTGCTGATATATTTAAATCTCCATCCAAAGATTCCAAAACAGTTAGAGTTGGTATTTTAAAAACAGATTTTCCGAAAATGGATGGCAAAACATCTTTTGTCAATCCACAATTAAAGTTTTTCACTCTAGATTTGTCCTCATAGAAATTAAAGTCTCCATTCAAAGCAGGTACTGATGGTATTTTAAAATGCTTTAAATTATTTTTTGGTTCATTTTTCTCTTCACGCGGCGATGTTAATAAGTCATCAAGTGTCGCCGTATCACCATTCAATAAAGAAGTGTTACTATTATTGGGAAAATAAATCGGTGGTTTTCTACATCTGTCTTCACAATTTGTTTGGCTTTCAATATAGGTTATTTTCTTATTAATAATGCTTTCAAATACGTCTATGAAGCAACATTCGTTTTTCTCCTGATCCAACTTTCTTTTCAAAGACATTTTGCAATGATGGTCCCTTTCTAATAAATTTGTTTTTTCTTTTGATATTATAAAAAGGTTCTTATGCAGAACTTTGATCTCAAATTGGTGGATCTATTTTATATTTATTTGCGAGCATTTACATCAATCTCGTATGTATTTTGTGTTTGTATATAATTAGCTCTGGTAAATATATGGCGTTTATTATTTGGTTGTGGATATATGTATCCGTAATACCTGTACATCAGTTCCGCAGAATTAAAGGAAGTCAAGAACCTGGAAACATAAAAATGATAATATTTAACCGCCCGTCCTATGGGTTATTATTCAAAAAGTAGGTAAAAAATAATTGTTTTATTTTATTTTATTAATAGATTTTTGCAATAACAATACGTGTTTACAATCTACCAACTTGTATGGGAGAGACCTCGAAATACTAAACGAGATGACACAGGAACAAACTTGACGTGTACGAATGTTTTGTGGGTTTCGGGTATAGTTTTTTTGTACCTGAACGTATGGGATACGGGTTGTTGTGATCAGGTGATAATATAGCGGCCGTATCACGTACTTTCGTATGGGTAGGGTGGTTAAACAAAATGATTGTGCACATACACTATGCTTCACATTCATACAGAGATAATTCAGGCGAGTTTTCTGGAAAATCTAATAATCAGATAAGATGGTTATTCTATTTACACAACATTTTTTAACTGTTTTCACCTCAGATCATGTTTATATTCTGTGATCTGAGGTAATAATGGAACACAGCACATCTCTTTATATCCTGTGATCTGAGGTTTTCACTCTCCTAAAAAGCGGAGATTTGTCACTTATGATCTTTTGAGTTGAACAGTCGATATTATGTTAAATTATGCCATTGGTAGGGTGTCACTGAATCCTGAATTTTGAAGCAGTTTTTGAGATTGTGTGTTTGTTGTTTTATAACACTTGATGGTGAATTTGCCACCCTCGATGAAGTGTTTCATAACCTTCAGAGGCAGTACAGCGCAGCGGCCGGAATTAAATAGCTTCTGCACATCCTCTTCCTCACTCGTGCACTGATCTGTGATGAGCACCCTCTTCATGGGCCTAGCGGCATCATATAAATGCAGCTCGTACTTCCAGCTCTGAGCTTCCGGAGCGAAGCCAATTAGCTGGACTATTCAGTAAGCCAGCTCGGCAAACGGATCTATTTGCATGTGGTAGAGGAATAATTTCCCTCGCCAACTCATTACTTGTAAGTCCGTATAGGGTTTCGCTATGGAGAAACTCAGGAAAACGGTCTGCATCCCAAATTCTAATGCAGCATTCTTCATGTGGTCTTCTTTCATGTGGTAGTATAGATCTTTATGGTTTCCTTGCCAGCAGCAGTTTTTAAGGGGGCAAAGGATTCCGTGGAAGGTGCAAGATTTACAGGACAGCTGTTCCCTTTGGCAGCGGTGGTCACAACCGAATTTAGGGTTAGGGCATAGTACAGACATCTTCTTCGTTAAGCTCTCGAGGGCATAGTTGCGTGTACGGGTGATCTCAGCCTTGCAGAGGTGACACACAGCCGGGTGAATTCGCATTGTACATGACTGGCAGAAACTGTGACCTCCTTTGCATAAGACGATTGGAGGTTGCATTATGTCGAGGCATATTGGACATGCCATATCTGCATTTATCTCGCTGTATTTGTGATTGGGGCCCATTGCGGGGACCCCCTTGTGACCACTCATATCCTGGTGGAGGGTTGCTTGCACATCATCACGCGAACCACATTTTGTTCTGACAGTAGATGACGAAGAAATTAAATAAAAGTTTAAAACAGCCAAATACTACAAGCATGGAGGCAGTTTAAATTGATACCTGAATACATAATGCAAACGATTTTCTTATCAGTTTGATAAAAATGGATTGCTTTATCAGTGGTTTAATTTGTAAGAAAATTAATAATTAGTATTTTTTGGCAAAATAATTATTAATTGTGTATCTTAGTAAAAGTGTGCTATGTTGCCGTACTTAGGAAGAGAGATCACATAAAATGCTTTCTGCCACCCTGTAAATTACATAATGTATTAATACACTTTTTGTACACTTTACTAATAATACAATGAATATTACAATTTACGAGATTTAAAAATAAAAATAAATTAATTAATTAAAAATAGCCTTGTAATCATCACATTATTAATATATATATATTCCTGACGAGGAAAGCATCGCTTTCGAAACATGTTGATATGTATGTATTATTAGAGTGGTGATTACAAAGTGATTCTTAATTCATTTATTAGTAATGACGCCACAAGGTGAATACCAATCTTTTGAAGAAATTATAATAAAAATAAAATTTGGAATAAAAATCTTGGAGAAATAACTCTTATCAAATCATAAATATTGGGATTTTTCATGACAACTCTGCTTGGTGATGAAAATTATCAGTGGACATAAACATATACCCGTTTTCCCAATATATATATATTTTGTAATAACTTCTTTCCAAGATAGCTGAACAATGTCGATTTTTTGTTTTGTGATGAGCAATTGTCAGGCCAAATTATTATGTAATCTCAAAAGGTGGCAAATCTGTTAATGCATATTTAGGAAGTGGAAACGACAAAGGATATATTTTAAAAAATTTAATGTAAATCAAATTTAATAATGTTATTATTAAGTTATGCAAGTGTTTTCGTTTTAAGGCGATGTCTTTTAGTGCTTTTACTGATTTTCGTTTTTCTTTCACTTTTTACATATCGGCAAAAGGGCTCGCCATGAGTACTTTTTTCATCAGCGGGAACAAAATTGGGTCGCAGGAGGAAATACCAAGTGAATAGGTAGTTAGAAGCATGGAACTAATGCTGTTTTTGGCCTAAAACTATAGAACATTCAGCGCCATGCGGACAGGTGCATTTTATGGTGGAAGAATAAATCCCCTGATTCGTGGCATTTCTTTAACAAATATTGAAGTAATCTCCTTAAATTTTTGAATAAAATTCACTAACAGGAACTTCAAAATACGTCGGTCAGCTGCACAAGTTCATGAATGGTCTGACGGTGGTCTCTGATGATTTTTCCGCATTATCTTAAGTTAGGCTGGTTAAAAAACCTTCAGAATGAGGTTGATTGTCAATCAACATTTCACCAATTAAAAAACAATTAGTATACTTGGGATTTTTTCAGAGCAGCTTCTTTGTAAGCTATCTGTTGCATAATAACTATTTATTTCGCTATTTCCCCCAATGGGAAGCTTTTCGAAGTGTCTCGCGAAAATCAGGAAAAATCGCCATTAAAACATCGGTGAAGGCTTTCTCACAAAAATTACTGAAGCTGAATGGGGTTTCTTACGATAATGTCTGCTGACATGCTGATGTAGAAGGGTTCATAGAACATTCACCTGATATGTACTTGTACTAGAAAGCGACCGGCCGCTGGGGGATGTACTTATTAGTGTAGGCAGTCAAAAGAGGAATTAACCTATTAATCCATATATATCTGCAGAAACGGACGGTTCGTTTGATAGATTCCCCTATCTTGATGAATGGATTGCTATAAGCACATACGTTAGGTGGGAATGCTGTCCTTGTTCTACCAGTATTTCAATGGAAGATGCTGTGAGGAATTTGCATCATTGACTTCAGTATTTCGGTTTTCAATATTTGTACACAGTTGGCACGGCCTGTCTACAGTAATATAAAAATTCACAGTTTGATAATGGCTTTGAATGCCGAAACAGCTGTCACAATTATAAGAATTATAATACTTGCATAACTTAATAATAACATTAATAAATTAGATTTCAAAAAATAAATATACATAGAGTTCTATGAATTAAATACATAACAATAAATAATGTCAAAATAAGTATTTTTTAATATCTACAGCATCCACAGTATAGTGGCGACGTCCCCATCTGCATAGATAAGTAAAAATATCAATCTCTATATCTGTAACTAAATCAAACAGATCTGTTTTCCGATGGTTTTTAAAAAGATTTTATTAAAATTATGCACAAAAAATTCACAAAGTTGTAAAAAAAAAGATGATGAAAGAACCACATTTATCACAAATTACAAAAACTATCACACGCCACACAAGCTAAGCTAGATTTAAAAAAAATTATCTTCTATGAAGTAACTACGATTCTAGTATACTAAATTTGAACACAAACCTTTTTCAAACTCCATTTTTTTAAAACCAGCAACATTCATGGTTGAAATACAACTAACTGATTGTCATTTACTCGTTTTTATCTTATCACACAAATGAAATGTAAATATTACCGTATAAATAAAGAATTGGCTTACAAAGGTTCAAATAGAAAAGCCTCACTAACAATGGATATGTATTCAGGGCCGGACTTCTGCTATAGGCCCCCGAGACCCCAACCTCAGTGGGGGCACAGGTCACTTAAAAAAAACATAATTTATCCACACAGGAGGCCCTGATGGAAATAAGTTCCCTATGACATATGCCATCTTTGGGGATGCTGTGAGAATGGTAGACATTGAGGGCATAGGAATCTGAAATAAATGTTTCAGCATATTTCCCTACGACCCTTTCTTTAGAACGGTCTCTGGCTAGACACCAAAATGGTACGCATTGAGGACACAATACTCACAAAATATTATTTTAATTTTTCCGAGGATCCCCCGCTGGGTGCCTAAATGATTCGCACTGAGGAAAAATGAATTAAGATTTCCATTCCCATATACTAAAAGAATACTACTTTATATTCATAAATACAAAAAAACAAGAAATAACAACAATCACACATATTAGAAACACTAGATCCCAGAGTCAAAAATACACACAAAGAACCACAAACATAACATTTGAACAAAAAAACTGCTTAAACTATCTTACTAAAATAATAAATTTAAAAATCAAATAAAACACTGGATACATTACATAAGGAGATACGAAATAGAAAATATATTAACATCAAATACAGACTAACACCGAAACCACTCAACTGCACTTAACACGTTCATTGCTGACACCGCGCGTCACGTGTTGACAGTAATTTGACCGGCATGCGCGCAACGTGCCTCGCGCGTTGCGCCGTCTGTTCTGTTTCCGGTCTAAAACAGACAATACTCCTTTAGTTCGCCATAATAAATAAAACATTACACATTCCTCTTTCTCGTTTTCTTTCTGAAAAAAAAAACCAGTAAATTATGATATCTATACAATATTATGCTCATGTAAACACTCCTTTAGTTCGCTCGATCTTTCAGTCAAATGTTCTCAGCATGGCATTAATATGTACGAATTTTAGTTAGCAATGAACGTGTTAAAACACCCCACCTTAGAATTATTTTTTATTTTTTTCATCAAGCACATCAATTTAATATATTGTAATTTAATATTTTATAAATGAAATCCTCGGCACGGGAAATCCCAGTGAGGATATCATTATTTGTTATAAAAAAGAAGATAATAACATATTATTATTATTATAAAAAATCAAATTCTCAGAAATAATTGCTATGTAGGATGGTAAACATCTTTCGAGAATTAACGACCAATGTAAAAAAATGTATACATTTAAGAAATAAATGAGGAAATAGGTACTTGTTATATGTAAAGTGTCATTTTTTAATGAAAAAACAATTACTAATTATTAATTATAGTATTTTTCCTTGTCATATGTCTATGTTAGAACATAAATATATATTACGTAACCATAATATATAATACATACTATTTTGTAAAATAAATAAAATCATCAGCAATCCTTTGGATTTCCGTAATCATCAAAATATTTAACGGGATCCGTTGTTTTACAAAATACAAAAGGATATGGCAACATACTTACCTCTTCAAAAATTTTAATCAGCCCCTCAAAATTATAAGTTTTTACATATTCTTTAAAATTGTGATAATCGACAGCATTTACTGTTTTAATCTTGGAGATCTTTTTTTAATTGAACTTTGAGATGGCATCTAAAGATCTAGCATTAAGTTATTATGAAATGCGATATTTTGGGTAGGTACTAAGTTACTTTGTTGCTATATAAAATGTATGTACCTACTCGTTCCGGACAGTTGAGACTTTTGTATTGCATTCATATTAAAAAAAATAATTGGCAATGCCACCAACTGCAAAGTTAACCCTCTCAAGCTGTTGGTACCCTACCTCCTGTGGCCCGCGAACGTTTTGAAAATCGGTAAATTAGCCCTCCTGCTAAAAAGGTTGCGCATCACTAATCTAAAGTCAAAGTAGGTATGTCAAATAAAAAAGCAGAGTATGTTTTTTGGTAAATTACCCAAAAGAGGGGTCTGATTCCGTAAGTGCTTAGGGACCCAGGGCCTCTAATTCCGGCACTGCATGTATTCATATAAATACATTACAATAAAATAATTTAATAAATGAAAACTAGAAAATATTAGGTTGGGTAGATTTTTTTTTACTTTTAATCTAGGGTCATTAAGTGAGGTTAGGTTAATTTAGGCCAGATCATTTCATTCTAGGTATAGTTAAATTTTAATTTACCCTAAATGTCATATTTTTTTAACTTCATTCTATCTTTTAATAATATTCTGGTAAAGCTCCCAGTACACGATGGGTCATTCTGTTGAGCCAATGTTGGGCCAAAAATAGGATGCTGTTTACACGTTGGGCCAAAGTTTGGCCAATCCACTGGGCCAATTCTGAATTGTCCATTTGATCAAGGAGAATATGAAAATTTTCGTAGCCGAGGGAATTTATTTGTGCAGCATGTTTTACATATTACCTTAATGTGCACCAAAGACGAGGCGCAAAAGAAGATGGCGAATGCTGATTATTCATCGGAACTGAACTCGAAGCCAACGTGTGAAAGCTGTTCTTGCCAAGGTCCTTTGATGTGTGCCCAAAAACTGACACTAATCGGTTGTTCGGCTAATGTTGGTGGCCAACATACGCCAAGTGGTCCTGTATATGTTGGGCCAGCGCATTGGCCTAACGTGTACTGGCAGCTTTAAGGTATCATTCATTCGCTATTATCTTAAAGTTCACACTTCCTAAATAATTATGAATTAATTATAAATTCAAAATATACTTATCATCATGATGCTCATTCCTCTTCTAAACACAAGCGTCCGCATCTAGAGAAGAGAAACATAAATAAATAAAAAATTGCGAAAACAATTATAATTATTGATACGACACATTCTCTGAAAACTGAATAATTGATTAATAAATATTTTTTTTAAATAATAGTATACTTGGAAAGTGGGCAATGGGCCAAAAAGGTTTGGTCACTCAAATTAATTTTGTTTGCATATAAGTTCACCATATGAATATGAATGAATTGCATGAAATGCCACGCAAAAGAATATTGCAACAATAAAGATAATTTCTTTTACACATTACCTTCTTTACTTAATTTTGTTACTTCTTAACATCTCATAATGTTTTCGAAATTTCCTTTCAATTATTGTTCGTATATTTTCACAGGTTTGGACATGTAGATCGAATGAACGAAGAGAGGAGTGTAAGGAGAATATATGACGCGAATGTGAATGGAAGAAGAAGCCGGGGACGTACGAGGAAGACATGGCACGATCAAGTAAATCAAATACTTGAGTCGGGCCATGTCAGAAGTCGGAATAATATAAGAGAATGTATGAGACTTCTATGAAAGTGAATGAAGCAAGAAGTGTATGCCAAGATCGAGTTGTTTGGCGGTCCGTCCTCTCTGCCTACCCCTGCGGAAAAAGGCGTGATGGTTAGTTAGTTAGTTAGTTACTATTATTACGTTTTAAATATTTTAATTTAACAAACTGTCATAACATTACACTTAAATTTTTTTTTGTACATTCAGTCACCTACCTCAGAACAGGTTTCACCTATTGAGGTAGGTAATGTAAAACATACAATAATATAATTATGTAACATATATTGATCAGTGGAATATATATTTAAACATGCCCTATTTTCATGAAACTGTATAATGTTATTTCAATAAACGTCGATTTATGGACACACTGAAACTGAAAAAATACTAAAATCTTATGAATCAACCATTATACAATCATGGCTGCTTGCTAGATCATTCTAAATGGTGAAAACCATGCTAAAACGCATTACATAATTTGTTTATTACTTATTGCATCAAACCCGTGGATCCTTATTGAACATTATTCATTAAAAAAATTACATAAAAAATTAATATTTTAAAATGAACAACAATCATTCAAGCAATCAATCAATCACTATAAAAAAAAATAATAATGTTCACGCGAGTTTATTTACAGCTACCTTCGACAAGGTGCGATTGCGAAGTCCCCCCCTTCATTCCCTTTCAAACCCCCCTCCCCCCGCTCCAGTCCAGGCTTCCCGACTCAATCTTTATCCGCAATATTCATTCCTCATCAAGCCGCCGCACCGCCGCGACCACTATTGAAGTGTCGCTACCCGGCCTTGCCCGGTTTCACCGCCGCGACAACTCCTGAAGTGCCGCACCGCAACATTCCAACTCGAATCAAGGCCGCGACTACATCTACAGGGACGCACTGCAGAGGTCCAGACCGAACCAGTTGCTGAAATCCCTTTCGCCATCCGGAATTGCCCGGTCGACAATCACGCAAGCCGCCATGGGAGAGTGATCAGTGAATTCGGTGAGTCCTTTTCCATCCATACTCCTTAGTTCGCAAACGCATCTTCATTTCCTGATAACTGCTATCGGAAATCGAATAATCGCCGCAACAAATAATATACAGGGTTTTAAGAGACGTACCTGACTTACTTTAACCAGTAATTCCTGAAAATAATTTTGAGTAAAATATAAATAAAATTCTGGTCTCCGGCGACATTTTTTTGGTTTTAAATTTTTTTTTCACCTTATAACATAAGAAATCAGCGGTGGCGTGAATTGCTATATGACCAAAGGTAGGCAGTTTGTAGTTTTTCATGTTCGGGCATGAATTGTCCATTAAAAAATTAAAATTGGCCATTCTGTTATCACCTACTGCTGATTGTTATGGCGAACTGAATACACGAGCGTACGGGTTCCTAGTCAAATTCATGTAAAAAATACATTTCGATCATAATATTTTACCTTTTTTAATTTCTTCTTATAGTTTGTTATTCTTAGGGTAGGCGCAGCTTTTTAGCATTTATGGACTGCACACCACTGGAAATCAGCATTCATTTGAAAGTTGGGAATAAATAGGAAAGAAAAAAAACTATGTGAAATGTCACCCGAGAGACCAAAATTTCGTTTACATTTTTTACTCCAAATAAGGTCAGGAATCACTGGTTAAAGTAAGTCAGGTTCGTCTCTTAATACCCTGTACAGGTACATAAGTTAATAATGACTCCGTAGATTTGTTTGTAGTTATGTTTCAGACGGGATCGAGGTCATTTAAAATTATCTATCGTGTATGCTTTGATGTTTACAATAAAATGTTATTCATATTTATCCTCTGGTAAATAAAGTAGTTTCAGATTTTTATTTTTATTCCATATAAAAGACCTGTTTTCTAGAAGCGGGTCGTCAGACAGATATTGTTGTTTGGTCAGTGAACATTTAATAATACAAAAGGAAAATGAAGTTTGCAATTGTTTTGTGCCTGTCGGTGTTTGCCGTAACCGTCGTGGTCTCCAACCCCCAGCACGATCGGGGCTGCATGTACATCTTGGGCCATTGTAAGGAAAATTATGTTTTTTTTTTAAATATTTATTGATAATTTGGGTAGGTAATATGAAAATGCGAGTTTCATCAGGAATCTAAAAGCATTTGAAGACTTTCATAATTTTTTTCAAAAGATCCGCAATCGCTTTGTGAAATTATAATTTTCTTAAAACTCTAAAACAATTTTTTTTTAAATATTTTTTCAGTTATTTTTACATTTTTAATTAATTATTTACTTACTTTCATCACTTATTTTTAATTTTTGTTTATGTTTGTAATTTGTTCTATTTGCTTGTTATTTGTCTAGACTTGTCATTATTTTTAATATGTATATTGTTTATCCTGATGAGGGGAGCTTTGCTTCTGAGACATGTAGATATTTACGTATTGAAAACAGTGGTTTAAATATGAAATTGTTATTAATTTGTGAAGACTTTTCCAATTATCTAACTATGTATATCTCAAGTTTTTGGGGTTTTTGTTTCCTCTTGGAAATCCAGTCACCGGTGCTGAAGCAACCACAAAAAGCATTCATAAAAATGCATCTTATGTTTTTAATTGTTATTCTTTTTTAACCCTTCGCTTGTCGCTATGTAAATAGAGTTGTGATTTGTCGCAATATATCTGAAAGTGCATTAACTTTGGAGGCTTGTGTAGCATATTTTTCAACAAGATTCAACATAAATATCTGTTAAAAATTATTAAATAACAGTACATCTTTATTACAACGAAAATAAAAATTGACAGGACGGATTGGGGTAGCTCAGTGGATTAGTGTGCAAGATCCCAGATAGACTATGAGGTCCTGTGTTGGAGTACCAGCTGCTACCGTTACCATTTTCTTTTTTGTGTCTTTTCGGTTACATGTTTCATTTTGAGAGTTGTTAATGTTATTTTCAATGATTAAAAATATGCCACAATGAGGTTAATAAGCTTCGATATATAATTCCAAAAATTGAAAAAAAAAGTATATTTATCAACTAACACAACATGCAATAAAAAAAACTCAGTTGTAAGTTGTTCATTAAAAAAAAAAAAAGTAATCTGTATTGAAAGTATACTATAAGAATTTATAAATTATATTTAATGACTTATAAAATCACATTATAGACGAATTTTACTTATAGTAATACAAAATAAAACCCATATTTTCTTAAAGTTAAATTTTGTACGAACCACAATTAGTCACAATGGGATACACTATTTTGTAGGGTTATTTTAACTTTTTCTGTGAAGGTTGTCATCAAAGTCAGTATCATCAATTAAATTGTTTTTATATCAGATGACTAATATTAAAACCTGTTTGCCCCGAAACATTCTGTGAACAAAATCTGAATAGTCACAATATTCTACACAAATACAATCTACAGATTCATTCGCAGTAGTGAATCAATTCAGTCTTTTTCCCTACGTCTTATGAATTTATTAATTCCTTTATTTCATAAAAAAATATTACAATAATAATAATAACCGACCGGTCAGTGGCTGAGTTGGCATCGCATTTGGGTCTCGTCCAGGCATCGTGAGTTCAATTCCTCAGCTGATTAAGTCCTTCATTACGACACAAGCAACATATTCTGCTTACTCTGATGGTAGTAGAAGATTTTTAAGTATTGTCGGGTTAATCGTAACCAGGGAATATTTGTCTTTCTTTTAAATAAAATAATAATAATTACTTAAAAAAAAAATTGTAAATTGCATTAGTATTGGAAATAGGATATAAAAATAACACGAAAATAACAATCTCAACCACTAAATAATAAATAATACGGAAAATGTATGTACACCTCAATATAGTAAATAATCGTTTCGTTTTTAAACACAATATTACTCGCCAAACAAAAACTGACTAATAGTGAGTGAGTGACGCTCAACCATAGAAAGTAAAGTAAGAAAACAATTGTCATGACACCCCACCATCAGCCACCCTACATCAAGCACCCTGAGATTCTTACCCACTGATGATTACTTCGAACATTCTCGCCGGACTACTGAAACTGACGACTTGATCACGCTGGGACTAACGACAAACGAATTCGCCGCGGGCATTGAGAAATGAATTAGGAACTTCTGACTAGCGTCTTGCAGTGACTTGACTAACTGTCGTCCTAAGGACCTAGAATGGACAGACTCAATATCGACGGACCAGTAGTGACGTCACAACTGAATACGGAATACATTTTTTAATTCTTTGAATCACAGAATGTAGATTGTGATAGCACATACAGATGAACTCAGAATTACTGACTGGGTGACTTACGGCGGTTTGTGTGCTGGAGAATGTGCGGGCTGCGTATTACCATGTACATTTCTACAGTACTACCATGAACTTGATGTTCTGGTGTCTATACACTAATTTAGAATATAAAATAAAATAAAAGGAATTTTTTAGAAATACAATATATCTATATAATGTATGTATATAAACATATATACATTTTTTCCAAGTGAACTTATAATATACACCTAAAATTAGTTTCTTGTAAAATGTATTTTAAGTTTTTTCTTACAAAAATTATAATTTTTTTCATCTTGTATATCTTTGGGAAGTTCGTTAAAACATTTTATGGCAGATTATGTGTAATGGTGTTGAGCTGTTGTTGTATTGAGTTTAGGGATTATTATTTGTCCTGTGGTTCTCGGCCTGGTGCTCAATGACTCTAATTTTAGATTTTCTTGATGGATTTGAAGTAATGAATTTTTTTGGTATATTGTATTTAAATCTAAGACTTTAAATTTGTTGAATAACTCGGTAGAAAAATAAGATGGTTTTTCAAATATATTCTATTCTCTGCTTAAAAAAAAGTGTTGTGTGTTGTTCCTTGAGGATTCTTCTCCCCCCTGGTCATCCGGGAGCCACTTCTTTCAGCTGATTACCAGATATTTATACGCTTTTTTACCTAGCTGTCACTTATTCAACTTTTTGTTCTTTTGTATTTGTAAAGAATGGAGGATATTTCTAAAAAGGTCCCTTCTGGACTCCCTAGGAAGCCTCCAGATCCACCTCCTGACCTCGCAGATGATAATAATTCAGAAATTTCAGACAGTGAATCTATCATAGTAAATTCATACAAAAAAAGAAAGTTTAGTCCATCTCCAATCATATCCGACTCCCCTTCATCTTCGCAGTCCCCAGACCCTGCAGCACTTCCAGCATCTCCTCCAACTAATTTCTACTCTGATCATTCCCGTGGCGCATATATTGTATATGCCCAAAAAACTGAGCAAGGAAAAACTATTCATCCTCTTGAGTTTGGTAAATTTCTAACAAACACAAAAATTCTTTCCATCAAGCCTGGAGGTGTAAAAGCCGAGGGCCGTTTTCGAATCTCTGTTGAATTCCTCACAGGGTCAGTCGCCAATTCATTTATTAAAAATATTTAGATTTCATCAAATTCCAAATTCAAGGCATACATTCCTACTTTTAATATAACCCGTATGGGCTTGGTCAGAGGTATCTCGACCGATCTTTCCATCCCAGAAATTTTATCCGCCCTTACAACCCCCTCAACATATCGGCAATCCCATAAAAGCCAGAAGACTAAATTTCAAGGACTCTTCTGAGGGCACAATTTCCTGGAAACCCTCCCAATCTGTCGTGATTACCTTTGAAGGGCAGTCTCTTCCCTCGCATATATATATTTATTTTTTAATTCAATACCGGTTGAAATTTACACTTATCCCACCACACAATGTTTTAATTGCTGCCGTTTTGGTCACACCAAAGCTGCATGCAGATCTCCGCCCAGATGTTTCAAATGTGGTGAAAGCCACACAGCTGACCAATGCCCTTCTTCAGCCCAATCCAAATGTTTCAACTGTTTAGGCTCTCATACAGCCATCAACTCTTCTTGCCCAGAACAATCCCGCCAAAAAAATATTCAATTTTCGATGTCTTCTCAGAACTTATCTTTTCTGCAAGCTTCTAAATTATTCCCTCCCGTCAAAAAATCTTTTGCTGAGGCTTTATCCAGCAACCCTACATCCAATTCTCTCCAATCCTCAACAACAATTTCTTCTCGCTCAACTAAATTCTCATACAAAAACCCCACCCCTAAACCGGCTCCTGGATATGATCAACAACAACACAATTCACTTATTTGAAATCCCAATGGGTCATCACTTTCAACTGCCGTAAATGTTTGTGCAAACAACTCTAATCCATCCTCAACAAACTCTCTCTTCCTTTCTGAAAAACTCTCCCAAGACAATTCTTCATTTATTCAAACCCTTATTATGCTTTTAGTTGACCTAATTTCTTTACAAACCAATCTACCGTCCAACGCTGCTTCTATTATTACCACATTAAAAATCACTTTCTCAGAATGACTCCACAAGATGTTAGAATACTTCAGTGGAATAGCAGAAGCGCCATCTCCAATAAGGATGACCTCACCCGCCTTTTGCATTTCCACTCAATATCGAGGGGCCGAGTTTTCTGCAAACATTTTCCCTAAAAAGTTGGCCTTTTCGGTAGCAGTGTTTGCTAGTGAACCGTCAGGTCTGGTAAGAGATACATATTGAGTCAAAATAGACCCGGACAAACCTTTGATCGATCTCTGAAATTTTGGTGCACCAGCAGTTCACTCGAATGCCCGCAATATGCCAAAACTGTGAATTCATATTCAAAAGAATGTTTTTTTAAGTAATAATATTTCTGTTTGTCGAGTGCGAAAAAATTAAGAACAAGGATGATTGTTATTTTTGTTCTATTTTGTATTTACCAAGCAAAAAAAAAGATTTGGTGTTTGATTCTGGTTTTGAGGAGAAATATAAAACAAATTTTATAAGTTATGTTTTTTTCATTAATAAATATGTCTTCTTGAATATCTGTTTTATTGAGTGAATAAACTATTTATTAAATAATCACTTGGAGTTATCACCTACTCCTACCCCTACTCACGCGGATCATTTCAGTTATGTTTAGTCTATAGTGGATACACCTACAAACATCGCCTTTTATATAATATAGCTATACATCTAGGTGGCCTTGACAAAATCGGAAATAAATACAAATCAAGATTTCAATTAAAATTTTGAAAATTAGTAGGTAGTTATTTCGATGACCGCTGCACGTTTTAAAGCTGTTATTTTTTGTTTTAAAATATCGTTTTAATGATCAAGTAGAGATGGCGCCACTTCCGTTTGCAGCTCCCACACAAATTTGGCCTAGTTGCAAATATATACCCAAATTTTCTCCATCCCATCACTCGAGTCGGTGTAATGACTAGGACGTGTTGTAATTGCCTTGCTCCTGGAGAGTCGCAGAAGGTGCTGTGACATTCCGTTGCCAAGGTTTTCCGCCTGGCTTGCCGGGCCTGCAACACGGGTACCGCGTCATTTGATCAAGTAGAGATGGCGTCACTTCCGTTCGCAGCTCCCATACAAATTTGGCCAAGTTGCAAATATATACCCAAATTTTCTCCATCTCATCAATCGAGTCGAGTCGGTCTAATGACTAGAACGTGTTGTATTGCCTTGGTCCTGGAAAGTCGCAGAAGGTGCTGTGACATTCCGTTGGCAAGGTTTTCCGCCTGGCTTGCCGGGCCTGCACTCGCGCATCATTTGATCAAGTAGAGATGGCGCCACTTCCGTTCGCAGCTCCCATACAAATTTGGCCAAGTTGCAAATATATACCCAAATTTTCTCCATCTCATCAATCGAGTCGAGTCGGTCTAATGACTAGAACGTGTTGTATTGCTTTGCTCCTGGAGAGGTGCTATGACATTCCGTTGCCAAGGTTTTCCGCCCGGCTTGCCGGGCCTGCAACACGGGTACTGCGTCATTTGATCAAGTAGAGATGGCGCCACTTCCGTTTGCAGCTCCCATACAAATTTGGCCAAGTTGCAAATATGTACCCAAATTTTCTCCATCTCATCACTCGAGTCGAGTCGGTCTAATGACGAGGACGTGTTGTATTGCCTTCCTCCTGGAGAGTCACAGAAGCTGCTGTGACATTCCGTTGCCAAGGTTTTCCGCCTGGCTTGCCGGGCCTGCAACACGGGTACCGCGTCATTTGATCAAGTAGAGATGGCGCCACTTCCGTTTGCAGCTCCCATACAAATTTGGCGAAGTTGCAAATATATACCCAAATTTTCTGCCTGGGAAGGACCATGACGGGACACATCATCGTCGCTTTTCCCCCCTAAAACCCAAGCAAACCAGGTCGAGATGCCCCAGCCCGTAGCCAAACAGCAGCCCGCGGCGGGGCCGTCCTCAGACCCCCATCGCGCCCCACCAGGCCCGGCCTCAACCTACAAGCCCCATCGAGACCGGCGGTGGCCATGGAGACTTTTCTCCCGCTAGGAGACGGCTGGCGTTAACCGTCCAACCCCATCCATGCGCTCCATGGACGACCACCGAGCCCTCACCAACGCCCTTCGAGCAGGAGCCACGAGATTCCACACTTTCCGACAAAACAAAGAAGACGGTCATCAAAGGACTGCCCGACGTAGATATCAACAGCATCAAGGAAGACCTCGAGAGCCAGGGCTTCCCAGCCACCAAGGTCGTGAGGATGACGACGACATCCTCTGAATACCCACTATACCTGGCCCACTTCAACAAGGAAGTGGACATGGGGAGGCTGAGGGCCTCCATCCAATACCTGTGCCACTGCAGAATTAGGCTGCAGAAGTACCGCAGCAAGCACCTGCAGCATGGCACCCAGTGCTACCGATGCCAAGGGTTCGGCCATAGCTCGAGCAACCACTGTCACGCGGCACGATGCGTGAAATGCCTGCTGGAGCACGCATCATCCGAGTGCCCCAAGAAGACCAGGGACGAGCAAGCTGCAACTGCGGAGGCCCACACTCGGCCAATACGTCTCGGCCCTCCAGCGCAGAACGACGAGGCAGCAGAGGCACAACCCCCACCACCTGCTGCCAGAGTTGACTGCAAATCCAAAGCAAATAAGCTAATCATCCTCATGGAACTACGAGGATAAGGACGCATCCGTGCTAAAATTACTGATGTGGAACGCCCGCAGTATCCAGAACAAAACCGACGAACTGCTAGACCTGACCAACAGTCTGAATATCGACATCATCCTGAGGATAGAAGGTCATGCGCAGCGGGCGGAACAGCCATCGTAACTCGCCAAGGACTCCAGATAACGAGATTACCAACACCTGTAATGGAAAACTTGGAATCTACTGTCATCAGAGTGGAGATAAACCACCTACCGACTACAATCATCTCGGCATACTGCCCGTCGAACTCAGCGAATATCACGAGAGGTGATCTCAACAAGTTACTCGCGCTAGGTACAAGAGTACTCGTAGGAGGTGATTTAAACTCCAAACATCGACATTGGAATAACCTCAGAGCCAATTAAAATGGAAATATTACCTCGAGAATCACGACTACACAGTGCTCGCACCGGACAAGCCGACTCTATACAACCCGAGAACTAAATACCCGAGCACTCTCGATATTGCGCTGATAAAAAACATACCATCTATATCTCCGCTGATGACACTAGACAAACTATCATCCGACCATTTTCCGGTGAGCTTCACAATCAGCGGTAACATCACGAGAACAACCAGGACTCAACTCGATCTCCAAAAAGCCGACTGGAAAAACTTCAAGGAGGGGATCAACGAGCAAATCTACCTAACATCTGTCTCACTACGCCGGCGCACATTGACAAAGCTGTCAACTCGGTGACGAAAATTATCCAAACCGCCCGCGATAATTGCATCCCCGTGAAGAAAATCCAACCTTTCACCGTGAAGCTCACACCACACATCAAATTCCTGATCACAGAAAAAAATAGACTCCGTCGAATCCACCAAAACACCCGAGAAAGCTGCTTCAAAGTAGCAGTCAACGCTCTGGGCAGAGAAATCAAGGAAGAGAAATCAAGATAGCACGATTTAAAAAAATAGGTGCGAATGGCGGATCTAATTTTTCGCATTAGAAATAAATTATGTTACTCTTAAAATCATCTCAGCAGCTTCTTATTGAAAATACAAGAAAACGAAGTAACATTAGAAAATATTTTATTAAAAAATTCATGCGGCACCTCTGTACAGGCAAATAGTACAGAATCACAAAATTATTATGATTTAATATTGCTATTATTGTACCTATTAGTGGTGGTCGAAGCGGCTCGGTTTAGTGAACCGGATCACTAAATCAGCTCTTTGTAGTGTTCGCCGGTTCGGTGATCCGGCTCGATTGAACGACGGTTCGTGTCCCCCCGCACCTTCCCCTGTCCCTCGCTCCCGTGGACCTCCTAAAGACGTCCTTAAAACGCTCTTATACAATACTTTTTTCGTCCAGTTTTCATGTGGATTGTCTTTACAGAGAGTTGATTGTTGATAGGTACATTGTAAATATGAGACAGTACAGAGTGTAGGTATGGGTTAACTCATAGAGGAATTAATTTATACTTTTTTTGTTGTTTTTGTTTTATTATCTTTCCAACTTTACTATCATCCGCAGTTTATCTCATTCCACTCTGAGCGCTGGAATGTACGTTGCATAAGATAGGTTTCAATTAAAAGAAATTATTTAATATTTATTAATTTTATCACTTCTAACAATAGCTGTAAATCCATTTTGTCAGATGAAACAACACAATTGACACCAAAATATTAAAGTTTCCACGTACCTACGGAAAACCCATGTCCACAATATTTTTAGTGAAACATCCCAACTTAAAGTCGGGGTCGTACAGAACTCTAACATTATGATACTGACTCAAAGTCAAGGACTTACAGAGGTCTATCGTTAGCATATTAACGCAGAGTCAAAGAAGTAGGTACAGAGTTATATCATGTAGATATGAACTCAAAGTAGGGGTCATACAGAGAACCACCATTACGATATGATCACAAAGTCAAGGTCATACTGAGCTCAACCATGATTACCTACGATACGGACTCAAAGTCAAGGTCGTCCATTACGATGCCTACTCAAATTCAAAGATGTACAGAACTCTAACATTAAGATATGGAGTCAAAGTCAATGACGTAGAGAACTTTACCATTTAAAGGCGGTAGAGTTCTGTTGTTAGACTTCTACGGCCATTCCATTACAATAAGGACTAAGTCGAGGAAACCTTTACGATACGGCCATGACGTTAGCATACCATGGAACATGGTGTAGGTAGATAAAATGACAATTAACTGGTCAAAGACGTACATAGCTATACTTACCAATATGATACTCACGAGACAAGTCAAAGACGTACATAGCTATACTTACCAATATGATACTCACGAGACAAGTCAAAGACAGCTATACTTACCAATATGATACTTACAAGACAAGTCAAAGACGTGCATAGCTATACTTACCAATATGATACTCACGAGACAAGTCAAAGACATACATAGCTATACTTACCAATATGATACTCATAAGACAAGTCAAAGACGTACATAGCTATACTTACCAATATGATACTCACAAGACAAGTCAAGTGTACATGATAATATTATGAAATAGTGTTCCTCGCGAAAGCTGTAAAATCATTTGTATAGGTTTCATAAAACTTAACAATCACAACACGGAGGCTGGCAAGTGTCGAGCAGTGGCGTGCAGTCTGCAAATGTTGAAACCCTAAGAAAAATGAACCAATGTTAAATGTCACAATCGTTCTTCGTTGATAATATATTAATATTTGACAAATTCACACGTTTTACCAAGATAGTAAAGCAGCTTTTTTAAGTATTTATTGTACAATTTGTACTCGAACTTGAAAAACTACACACAGCCTACCTTTGTCCAAAGAGCAATGCATGCCACTGGTGTCAAAAGGTCAATTCAATGATGAATTTTGTGATTTTGGGAGAGATGCGACCGTGGCCTTCCGGGGCACAGGCCACAGCACCAGGGCAGCAACCCTCCTGAGCCCCACACTGCTGGGACAACTGCCCCCGCACGAGTATATCTACCGCAAGAGCGGGGGCATCACACTTAGCGGAATGCCAGACTGAATATCTCTTCCTTAACTATATTTATTAAAACAGATTTTACCTGAAAATAATTAGAATTATTTTATACTTTTGTAGATTACAACATGTTTGTAAGTAATAAAGATATGTAATAGATTTGAAGAAATTGATGTTTTTATTATATATACTGATATACCCACGTATCTACCAAAGACGAATCATAGATAAGAGAAATGAAGAAGATATAACATGGAAACGTGCCGATCGACACCGAGCTATGACCACACTGCATGGACTACCAAAGCGACACGTGGAGCAAATTAAAGTTATCCGTTTGGTTTTTAGGTTAGGTTAAGAGTAAACAAAACGTGAAAAACATATCTAAATAATAAAGTTCTTAAGTAGGTACCTACTTGTGGTTTCCATTTTGAAAATATTCTACTCAAACAAACCTTCTTTTTTTGAATATGTAATCTGTGGCTAACCTCAATACAACTAGGGGATTCAATGTTTTTCATACTAATTTTAAAACGTTATGGCAACAGTTTTAGATATTGGATTTCATTCAAACTTCTAAACCTTCCCGGCACTAATAAGAACAAACTGTGCTATTTTCAGCGAAATCGGTCGAGTAATTTTCGAGAAAATCGAGGACACACAGACATTCATTTTAATATATAGAGATATATTAAACAATGAAAGCTCAGACTACCCCCCTACAATGCACTATGATGGCAAAATAGCTAATAGCACCATCGACATTGTTAATTTGTTTGCGGATCATTTCCAAAGCGTATACGAAGACGAAATATCTGAAAATAAAATACCATCATATACATATCATAACACGTTACATTTACAGAACTACCACATTACACGGGAATCTTGCCTAAATAAAATACTTTCCCTTGACCCCAACAAATCTGCAGGCCCAGATAACATTCCGCCAATATTTTTTAAACAATGCGCATCTACAATATCAAGTCCACTTACCATATTATTTAACAATTTACTTTCTTCTGGACATTTTCCAACTCGTTGGAAATCTAGTTATATTACCCCAATTTTCAAAAAAGGTGATGACACAGACATAAAAAACTATCGTCCTATATGTATACAATCAGCACTCCCAAA
This sequence comes from Halesus radiatus, assembly GCA_022606495.2. Classification (NCBI taxonomy): domain Eukaryota; kingdom Metazoa; phylum Arthropoda; class Insecta; order Trichoptera; family Limnephilidae; genus Halesus; species Halesus radiatus. Next base: position 80,819 of record JAHDVE020008213.1, read on the forward strand.
AAATTTTGAATCCCTTGTTCTCGACTTAATTTATCCATCAATACTCAAAGTAATTGATAAAAAAACAACACGGGTTCGTCAGTGGAAGATCAACTACTACTAATCTATTACTTTACCAAAACTATATTACGGAATCCTTCACAAATAAAAAACAAGTTGACAGTATCTATATAGACTTTTCAAAAGCTTTCGATAAAGTATCCCATAAATTATTACTTAGTAAATTATATGCACTAGGACTGAGAGGCAACATGTTGGATTGGTTCTCAAGTTACAGAATCTTGTTCGTCAAAATTAAGTCTTTAAAATCTAAGGTACTTAATGCAAGTAGTGGTCTGCCGCAAGGAAGTCATCTCGGTCCCATTCTATCCCTAATATTCATTAATAACATAATAACTTGTTTCGACGATGTAGAAGTTCTACTTTTTGCCGATGATATTAAACTATACAAAAAATATCCAATATTAGCAACTGCATAATCTTACAGTTAAACATCGATAAATTACATAATTGGTGTATCGCTAATAACTTATTTCTCAACGTTGATAAATGCAAGACACTGACATTTTGTCGAATCAAAACCCCCTTATCATTTAACTACGCTATAGATAACAAAATCTTGGAAAAGTCAACGAAATTAGTGATCTCGGAGTTTTGTTTGATACACAATTAAATTTTCTAAATCACATACAACAAATAACTAATAAAGGTATGAAGACATTGGGATTTATAATTAGAACTATCAAAGACTTTGATTCGCTGGAAGTTATAAAAATCGTATATTTGTCACTAGTGCGCGGCATATTAGAATACAATTCAATATTGTGGTCCCCATACTATATCATTCATATAAAAATTATTGAACGCGTGCAGTGCAAATTTTAACGTTTTATTAACTTCAAACTACACATACCAATACAACACACAAACTATACATTCATGCTAAATACACTCAAAATACATACTTTAGAAAACAGAAGAAAAATAACAGACTTAGCTATTTTATTTAAAATTATTTATTGTGTATTAGACTGTTGTGAACTCCTGCAACTAATCAATTTCAAAGTACCTCATCGACAAACTAGGCAAAATATGTTATTCTGTAACAATAATTCTGGGACTAACTACCAAATGCATGCACCCATTTCTCGTCTACATATACTTGGAAATAAATTCACCTCTGCTATAGATATATTTAATATAAGTTTACCCATGTTTAAAAGATAGCTGAACGATATTTTTATTTTGCAACAATTATAAGAGCATCGCATAAGAGCTATTGTTTAATTATTATTTTTTTTATATATACTATCTTTGTACTCATCTATAATCCAAAAACTTGTTCCTCTTTTTTTAAGTAGGTACTTGCTACCTAGATGCCCAACACTACAGCATTCTTTATTCCCAAGTGGGTACTCGGTACCTAGCTGCTCAACACTAAAACATTCTTTATTCCCAAGTAGGTACATAGTACCTAGCTGCCCAACACTAAAGCATTCTTTATTCCCAAGTAAGTACTTGGTACCTAGCTGCCCAACACAAAATCATTCTTTATTTCCAAGTAAGTATTTGGTACCTAGCTGCCCAAAACTAAATCATTCTTTATTCCCAAGTAGGTACTTGGTACCTAGCTGCCCAACAATAAAGCATTCTTTATTCCCAAGTAAGTACTTGGTAACTAGATGCCCAACACTAAAACATTATTTATTCCCAAGTAGGTACTTGGTACCTAGCTGCCCAACACTAAAACATTCTTTATTCCCAAGTGGGTACTTGGTACCTAGCTGCCCAACACTAAAACATTCTTTATTCCCAAGTAGATACATAGTACCTAGCTGCCCAACACTGAAGCATTCTTTATTCCCAAGTAAGTACTTGGTACCTAGCAGCCCAACACTAAAGCATTCTTTATTCCCAAGTACGTACTTGGTACCTAGCTGCCCAATGCTAAAACATTCTTTATTCCCAAGTAGGTACTTGGTACCTAGCTGCCCAACGCTAAAACATTCTATATTCCCCGGGTACATGATTGTCACTAGTTTTAAGTCACTAGTTACAGGTCTTAGTTGTAAGTCGCTAGCTATATAATTCTTAGATATAAGTCACTAATTATAAGTCCGAATTAGTAAGTTTCAAGTTATAAATCTTAGCTGTAAGCCATTAGTAATTAAGTAACACGTGCGACCACAAATTGATTCACCAGTATGAAATGTATCGACAGCATCTCCTGTCCCGATCTTATCTTCCTCTTCCTCTCCCCCCTTCCTTCTTATTTTGTTTTTTCTTTATCTTGTTAGCTTCATAAATAAAATATTTGTATTTAACCACTGTTAGCACAGGAAACTTTGTTGGCTTACCTTTTGTTAAATTTACTTTATATGTATTTGTGTTAAAAACTGTTTGTTTCTTACAAATAAATAAATAAATTAGTAATAAATCTAATATGTAAATTATTAGATATAAGACTAAGTGATAGGTTAGATAAATTATGTTGTAAAGCGCCTTTGAGGTGATTTTCTCATGAAAACGGCGCTATAGAAATAATTAATTCATTATTATTATTATTATTAATAAAGTAGAACACAAGAAATTAATGGAAACTGGACGAGTTTCGTAATCCAAAAGTTTGGCCATTCGGGCCTTAAATTTCCACTACAAAAATTATTTCATCATCATTTTATTTCGATCAAGTGGAATGGTATTCAAATCAGGCAGTGTAAGAGAGACATAGCGCTGTATTTTCATTGGCTTTATCTGGGCTAAAACGTGTATTGTAATCCAGAAGTCTGGTCATTCAGGCCTTGCATTTCTACTACAAAAATTATTTCCGCATCATTTTATTTCGATCAAATGGAATAGGAGCAGTGTAAGAGAGACATAGCGCTGTATTTTCATTTGCTTTCTCTGGGCTAAAACTAAAAGGCACTATGTTGAAGGCACACCTATTTAATATTTTATTATTAATTATATTTAATTGAATATTAACACTTTTTCTAATTTCTAAAATTTCAATTTTTTCTAATTGTAAACAGGTTGTATTTGTATGTAAAATTTTTAAACCTTTATTTATGTCAAAAGAACGATTTGTTTCCAAAATATAAGTGGTGATTACAAAGTCATTTTTAATTAATTTATAAAAGCTTTTATTTGTCAATAAGTTATTATATCCCGGATTGCAGCTGGTTTTCAGCGATGCCTCTAGAAATCAGATAAAGTTAATTTTGCATCAAATAAATACACTTAAATAAAAAATAAAAAAATA
>JAHDVE020008214.1:0-107461 GCA_022606495.2 Halesus radiatus
CCCCGAGTAGCAATCCTGACAATAGAGGTGGGCGTTTCAGTTTCATTTTCAAAATAACCGAAACCGTTTCGGTTTCTCAAAATAAACGGTTTCTAGAAACCGTTTAAAATAACGTAATTTTTTTTTCATATACATAAATATAAACTAAATAAAAGTTATCGTCTGTTATAATTACGTTGAATGATAAAAAGTAATATATGTAGGTTGTTTAGATAATATAAATCATAGGCTTCATGGCTTCCTATTAAAAATATATATATGAACTTACCAAAATGTGAGGACGGGGTTGGGGTCAACTTTAGCGATACTTTAAAATAAAGTCAATCACAAATAAGGCCACAAAAGTATGCACACACTCTGATAATATTATATACTTCAATTATAATAACGGCCAACTGAGATTCAATATTAGTACTACAGCATTCATTTATATTATTATTACATCACTTTATTTTTAGGTTAAATATTTTAAGTTAACTATTTCTATGAGTTTTAAAAGATTCAAAATTTATTAATATTCAAGAACATCAGTTGCTCGACTTTTTTAGATTTTAATCTTGTTCTTCTGTCACTTAAAATTAATCCTGTCTTTGAAAACATTCGCTCACAGGGAACTGACGTCGCCAAGAAGTTACATTTGTTGTGGAATATTTTGGATAGATTGGGGTACACATATTGATTTTGTCTCCACCATTCTAATGGGTTATTTTGTCGTGGCAATACGGGCTCTTCCAAAAACATTATCACTTCTCGTGATGATCTGGAATACGAGGAACTGGCGATGCTATGGTGTTCACAATCAGTATCAAAGTCAAATAGAATTCACAGTTCGTGACGTTTTGTGGGGGTAATATTAACACATTGTGGTATTATCTAAACTTCTCCCGCTTCTGCATCTAAGAGTTCAATGACTAAATCGATAGCTTTCATCTTAGCATTCTCAGCCTCTGACGTTCTTTTAAATGCACGCCCTTTGAATCTCGGATCCAATAATGTGCACAATGCTAAGGATTCATTTTGATCAATGTCGTCGAATCTATCATTTATTCCTAATATTAATTTTGCCAGGACTTGTTTTGCTTGTGCACCTAAAATTTCTTTCTATAAAATTCCACAAACTTTCAATAGGCCCGATGTTAAAACAATAACAAGACTGGCAGTCATGTATTTTTCCCCGCTGATGTTTTTCGTAACCTGCTCAAACGGTTCCAAAATCTCGATTAATTGCTTGCGCAGTTTCCAATCTTCAGATGCAAGACACGGTAGATTTTTGTTAATTACCGCTATCGTACATTGTACAGGTTCTTGAAGCTCCGATAAGCGTTTTAACATATAATATGTTGAATTCCATCGAGTCGGAACTTCTTGCAGTAACTTCTTTGGTTGTACAACTCCCGAATTTAATTGATATTTTAATAATTTTTCAGTAGACAGGTTACTTTTTTGAAATGTCTAACGATTGTTTTAAATTTATTGGTTGTATCTGAAACAATTTTTAACGCATCTTGAACAATTAAGTTTATTTTATGTGCATAAAAGCCAAAGTGTTTCCACTTGAGAATGTCATTTATAGCACCCTTGATGTTAGATGCATTATCGGACACAACAACTAGCACCTTTCCACCTAACTCCCACTTTTCCAAGATCCTTTTTAATTCTTTAGCCAACTCTACACTTGTGTGGGGCCCGCTAAAAGAGGCACAACCAAGAAAAACGGTTTGAAAAACCAAGTAAAAAGTGTGCCGTTATAGCCATGTAGCTCTCGGTCGTGGAAGAAGACCAAAGATCTGTAGTTAAACAAACACTCGTTGCCTCAGTTTTTAACAAGTCTACAACTTTAAGAACACATTTATCGTAATGCAATGACAACAAATTATTTGACACATATTTTCTGCTGGGTAAAGTGTATGATGGAATTACACCAGCTATCAGTTTGACGAAACCGCTATCTTCAACCATGCTGAAGGGTTGAAGATCTTCTATAAAGTGGCCCATAACCAAATCGTCAATTTGTTTTTTTTTTCCTGCGAACTAATGTTTTTTGGAATAAAAGGCATAATATTTTGCTGTGTCGTTTTTCCAAGAGAAAAACCTGATGTGCTGGCTATGACCTGTGATTTTTCAACTGGCTGAGCTGATAATTCAGAAGCACTCACACTCACACTTGTTTGATCACTTTCGGTTATAGTTTGACTAGCCACTCTAGCCAGCGGAAGAATCACATTTTGCCGACCGGAGATTTTCGAATTGAACAAAGTTAAATGTACTAGGGGATGTTTTCTCTTTAGGTGTATTTTCAAATTAGACACAGTAGATTTAAATGAAATGCGCGTCTTGCATATATTATACTAGGCAAAATCATCCCCAACAGTTTCGAAATGTGTCCATAGAACACTAACCTTTCTGCGTTTATGCGACGACATCATAGAAGTAGGTAAAATAGTCTTGATATAATAATAACAAAAAATTATAAAACTGAACGACGGCACTTGTCAATGTTCGCGTTAATACAATTTTTCTCATACTAAACTGACAAAATGTTCAAATATTAAATCTCCCCAAATAATATACTTTATGACTGCATGTATGGATTGAAAAAGGAATCTTCCAGAATGATCTAAAAATCGAAACAATAATAAGCAATTCTTGTTCTTGCGTATTCCGATATCACCTAAAATGTGGCACTGAACAATCGAAGATTTTTATTTTCCCGGTGCCATATTTGATATTACCAAAATGCTCTGGCCCTTTTTGGAAAGATAATATTGATTATCTGCAACATTTTATTATTATTACTTACTTGAGACACGCCATAAACAGATCTGTCGGCCTTTTTGTAAACATTCAGGTTTGAATTACCTAGCCAGATTAAGTAAAGGCGAATAGTAAAAATTAGAACGTTTTGTTTAATGAGCCACAATTCACTACGGTAAATAGTTTAACCTTTTTTCTACGTTACTAACATTAGCTGGTGGTGGTTCATTATATTGTATTTCATGAACAGTCTCTTTTTACTTCAGAGATGGATTGCACTCGATGAAGTACGTACCCACGAAAGGAAAAGATATCGCATCAAAAGGAACCGTGTTTGCTTGAGAATATATTTTTTTATCACTAGTAGGTCTGCCGTTTCTGTACATTACAATCATTACAAATTTTTTTTCTTCTAGTCTAAAAAACACTTACATTCTTCTTTCAAGTCTAGATACCCCGGCTGATATTATACGCGAATATACGGCATTTATTACTACGCTAACTAATTAACCATCATGCTTTTTCTCAGCAGGGATAGGCAGAGAGGATAGACCGCCACACAACTCTGTCTCGGTATAGACTCCTTGCTTCATTCACATTCATATATCGTATTATAACCTACTCCAGTATGTATTTGCTTCACTTGATTATGTCATATATTCTTCGGGTGTCCCCGACTTCTAATACCATTATCTTCCACGCCATATATTCTCTTTATACCTCTCTTCGGTCATCCGTTCAACGTGCCCAAAACATCTAAGAGTCCTTTCTCAATCTTAACAATTACGAAGAAAATAGTTATCATTCCCATAATTTAAATTCATAACCATGAAAGATAAAAATAATACCATGGTTGTAGGACAAATTGATTTTGCTAGATTCGTACTTATCTGCAGTTCTGAAATACTAAAACAACAAAAAAACAGCTAAAATCCTTATAAAATTATTTTTAGAAGTTGATGTCCACGAAAAATTAAGGTAAAAAGTAGCTCCCAAACTCGAAAACGTTGGAATCGTGATTATTAAACCACAACATTTCGCGGTGAACGATGCGGCGAAAGCGTTTGTTTGAAACGGGTCACGGCAAATATCGCATGGCGTTGCAGTCGGGCGTTTAATTTTATCGAAGCCGTTTTTCGAAGCCGTTTTTCGAAGCCGTTTTTCGAAGCCGTTTTTCGAATAAGCGTTTCACGAGAAAGCGTTTTACAAGAAAGCGTTACGGCATTTCGCGTTTAGCGTTGCGGGCGGGCGTTGCGGGAGGGCGTTACATTTTTTAAAGCGTTTTGCCGCAACGGTCAGAAACGGGGTGTCGGGAAAAAGCGTTTCACGCGAAAGCGTTCGTTTTCAAACGGTTTACGACGGTTACGAGTTTAGTAAATGTTGCGGGGAGCTGTTTTAAATGTTTCGTGCGTAATTCTGAAGCGAATTATCCTCTACTCCTCTACTGGAATCATTTCGCGCGGGTTTATTGGAGACGTAGTTACAGATTTTTTAAAACGGTTTTTCTAAAATCCTCGAAACGGTTGCAACCGTTTCCTAACTTAAACGCTTTCATAAAAACGGTTTTACGTTTTTTTACTCACCTCTACCTGACAATGTCGTGTTTTGGAGGATGTCGCTTTGATCAGATCACATCTGGTTGCGTTTGGCTGCCCAGTACTGTTAGCCAATTAATTGCTGTCTTCCTGTCACACACAATGCAATATAAACATGCTCATTGTGCCACACTGCAACTAACTTGTTCACATAACTACGAAGCACAACACCATGCACTTTTATTTTGAAAAACAAAACAAAATAAAAACACCGCAGTCACAAAGGAAACTTTCAAAAGTGAACAAATTATTTTATTACATTTTATTGCATATTTACCCATATTCTTTGGAATACTGGTTCTTGGGATGTTGTACTTTATTTAATACATTAAATAAATATTTTGGATAAATTGGCATCATGGCAGATATTTTCAGACATCTGCTCTGATGATGGGAAATGAAAAGCTATTCGAAATATTGTATCAAGAACGAGATTGCACAATTCCACCCATATCACCTAAAAATATGTGATAAAATATTTCCTAATACTAACAGATCTTAGCTAAATTCAAATTTTTTTGTGTAAAAGGAACAATCGCTTTAACGAAAAAATATTTCATACTTTTGCTAGGACGAAACTAATTTAGGTAATCTAAAAACCATTGTTTAGGCCTCAATTAGGTATCAATAAGATGATTGAGAAATGGTTTTACTCAATAAACACCCTTTTTTTAATTAAAAAAAAAAATCATTTATAAGTTTTGGCACGGAGTTAACATTTTTTAAACTACCAAACTAGGAACATGCCCATATTATGTAAGTCTTACTAACTAACTAACTAACCATCACGCCGTTTCGCCGCAGGGGTAGGCAGAGAGGACGGACCGCCAAACAACTCGATCTTGGGATACACTTCTTGCTTCATTCACTTTCATACATCGTCTCATACATTCTCTTCTGTTATTTCGACTTCTGACATGGCCCGACTGAAGTATTTAATACAATTGATCGTGCCATGTCTTCCTCGGTCGTCCCCGGCGTCTTCTTCCATTCACATTCGCGTCATATATTCTCCTTACACTCCTTTCTTTCCTTTTGGTAGTCGAATCTACCAATTATGTGTACCATTCACTACTGTCCAGATTGTCGAGACTTTTTAACTCAAGCCAGGGCCTTGAAATTTTTAGTACCTGTCTAAATGATGTTTGTCACGCTTTAAAAAAATAAACTTCGAAAAATATCAATAAGTATGTCTAAAATCACGGACTTTGACTAAAATGATCTCTCACATGCATAATTTTGTCATTGCTTTATTCATGTATTATGTATGTTCTTTTAGTTTTCTGTAGATCTTGTTTATTTTATGTGATTGGACAATGGTCCGTTAATATAAAAAAAAAATAATGCTCTTGTACAAATCCCTTATCAATCAATCACTTATCTGTCCAAAAAAAAAGTAATAGATGTAATATAGGAATAATGTAAGAATAGGAAGTAAGATTTGTAAAGCGCCCTTGAGGTGATTTTTCACAAAAACGGCGCTTTAAAAATCATCCGATTATTATTATTATTATTAATAGTTAGGTGTAGTACCTATTATGAAGTATGTTCGCTATAACCGATAGGTAACCATATAAATAAATCACGGTTATTATGAACATAATCTTCTGCACAATTTAATCTTGATACAGTGTACTTTGTACTTGAACCAGAGGAAGGTGACAACGTTTAAACTCGTAACGCGGTATCTAAGCATATTTATATTAAATTACACGATGCAACAATATCAAGTTAATACACACGATCCACTTGAGAAGGGCATACATGGTAAATAGATTTCTTTATTAATTATTAATTATTTTTGTGTTTAATTGGTAGAACTCCGTTTAATTTTTTTATTGTAAATTGAATGTAAATCAAATTTAATAATGTCATTATTAAGTTCTGCAAGTATTTTTAGTTTTTATTATTGTGACAGCTGTTTCGGCGTTTAAGGCCATTTTCAAACTGTTGTTAATCCACATTGTGACGACTTGTTTATTTGATTTAATTTACTCCCACTCCTTTTAAATTTAGACGGTTTATTATCGGTAAAACCGATTTAGCTAGAAAACAATTAAAATTGTGAATTCTGTGAGGTTTTCACATTTATAATGTGTTTACTCGTATTTAACTGACAATGTTGTCTTAATTGATTTATTTCAATGTGTTGTATTGTTTTGATAATGTGAACATACTGAGAAGCGGTGAGTATATAATTTTCCTTACTTTATTAATTAATGTTATATTAGGATCATTCGTTCGTTCGTTAATTTCTAATTGTTCTAGTAAATTTAATCTTAGGCCCCTTCTTTCTATATGTAACGGTTTGAGTTTTTTGTTGTCCAGCGGGACGTGATTAACTGTGGTTAATCCACATTGTGACGACTTATTTATATGATGTTATTTAGTTTGCTCGTATTTAACTGACAATATTTTCTCCTCTTAATTGATTTATTTAAGCAAACGAACGAATGATCCTAATATAACATTTATTAATAAAGTAAGATTTCCCGATGATCATTTCATACCATTAGATAATAAGTTATTAACCTCTTAATATAAAAATCAAAAAAAAGTTACTCTCTATAAAGACATCTCAAATAGACATTCCTCATGAGAACGACATAATAAAATTAATATAAAATAAAACAATTTTCACACCCGTGGAAGAATATCCAAATCTTTTTTAACCAAGAAAGAAATTGTGTACTGCAGAGATATCGACGTACTTTACCAATTGTTCGCTTGTCTTCATATTATAAAAGATACATAAAACTGGAACGGCTCCGCTGGGCATTCAGAAATGGAGGAAGATAGCTGATCACCAAAGAGGTTTCTTTGTGTTACACCCTGCAGAATGAGGTGTTTTAGATGTTTTAGGTGTTTTAAGAATTCCTCCAACTACCTTGAATATTGTCATTCTATTGGTGCCTGGAGGAACTAAATACGTAGGATACATAATCACGAGTAATCTGATGGATGGTGACGATACTGATATACAAAGACAAGCTCTGAGCGTAAAAGTGAACATGCTTACCAGAAGATATCGCCTTTGTAGTACCCCTATGAAAAAGACGCTCTTCCTTCTTCCCTTCTTCGCAACGTGAGAACTTTGGGAAAACTACAAAAAATAGCAGTACAGAAAGACTTCGTGTCCAATACAATAATGACTTCCGCATAATTTTTGGCCTCCCTAGATACTGCAGCGCTTCCAGTACGCTCACGGAGGGGCGAATTTCCGAATTTTTACAATCCAGCCTCCAGCATCGACGCATACTGGAGAAAGGCATTGGCCGCTCACAATATAATTGCCATAGCTCCCTAAAAGCCATAATTTTCACATATTTATGTATACATGTATCTTATCCAGTCGCCTACTATTTTATTTTTTATAATCCAATATATGTATACTTTATAAGAAATGTGTGAGACTGCACTTCCCCACTTACCGTAATAAATACTTATGTTTATTATTACAGCAGATGTTTGTATTTCTTAGAGAGAAGATTGAACATGAGCCACAAAGAGAAAATACACCCATATTGTAAGTGGGAGGACATACAATCATAAAAAAAATAATATAATGTAGCTTTTTCTGATACCTACCAATTTCTCAACCTTCAAAGTTGTGAGGAGAGATAATACATCTCATTTAACAAGCATTTGGATGAGTGTTGTCTACATTGCATGCACCCATTACATAGTCAAGAACGCTGTCTATACGAATTGTATTCAACATCACTTGACGGAAGAAAAAAATTACACCGTCGAACAGCATATCAATCCAATAAAACTTATTTATTGTTTCCTATTTGCATCTCCGAGAAAGTGTGTGAAAAGTGCGAGCCACATTAATAGGATGAAGTGTGTTCAAGTTCAGAAACGTGTTTGTTCTAATCTTTCCGACTTCTTGTATGTTTGTTAGAGACAGGGCTGGTCTTATACCAATCACGATTTAAACAAATATATTATTTAAATTATGACTTAAATGTACAACAAATCATCCGACCTCGGCCTACTACATAAATGACCTCGCAAATATAACATGGCTGAATAATTGGAACTGCAAACTTAGAATAAGACTGCGCCTATATATAAAGAAGGAGTTTTGCAATAAATTTTGATGGTTAAAAGGTGTGGTCAACACAGCGAATAGGTACGGGAGCGATAGTATCTAACGACCTTTTAATTTTGTTTATTTTAACGGGAGAAAACCAGAATTGGTTTGTAGCAGAGTGATTCAAAGCGTTGGATTCACACCAAGGTGTCGCGGGTTTAATCCTCTGAAAACTCTGTTGTCCGTTATTATACAATCGATTATATCCGTTTCTTTGATGGGACTAGGAAGAAATCATATATTGTTATGCTATTTGTTACTCCGCAGTTGGCAAGGCCAGCCCTGCTTAGCAAATACAAACCGCTAGGTAGCCAGTTTAACATAACACGTATTACATCTCATAAGTTATCTTTAACGAGAGTTCTTCTAACAAGAGTAGTTAACGACTTACACGAATTTATGACTTAATGACTAAAGTGTTACTAATCCTATGATTAATTTTGTTTTAAATGGATTATACATAATGCTGTGGAAGAAAAAGAAAATTTTTCTTTCATTCGTCATAATTACCAATGCATATTCAACGCTTGTTGAATATGCATCGGTAATGCAAAGCAAAAGGTGTGTAAAAATGAAATTTTTATTAAATCTTAAAAATAAAATTTTTGAATTTGGTACAATTTTTACGGTTTTAAATTCCTCGTGTTAAATACATCAACGCACAGTTAACTACGAAACCCAAAGAAAATATCAACGAAAAACCCAGAAACAAAGTATGAGTCAATTATGCCATAATAATTAATCTCTTGGCAGGAAGTTATGCATGTTTATTATGGTTTTTATAAATTAATAATACCTTTTTTAAATATTTTTATAATCCGCGTGAATTCCATCAATTTGCAGTTCCGGAAAACCCAAACACGTTAATAGAAAAATGTATCGTTAGAGTCGCTTGGGAGGTGTTAAATGTTCACAGTCAATCTTCACCTGACTTAATTTTTCACGAAACAATGGGTATGACGTATTATTTATGGCTTTACGGAAGTGAAAAACCGAATTGGCGTCTCGAATTACATGTGAATTCCCAACCGTTAAAATGACCTCTGAGAGTTACACATAAGAATACCTTAAAAGTAGGCTTATGCAATGCTCATGAACAGTACCGACATGATACACTGTTCGATAAATTAATTATAATTAAAAAAAAAATATAGTTTCCCTATCGAATTTTTGTATTATAAATTTATTTTGAAAAAGCAAAATTTTTAAGAAAATTATCTGCTAAAAAATCTGTTGTAAATTGATTTTTACATAACATCTTTTGCCTTTAATAGTCGCATACAAAATACGCAGTGAAACATTATGTATAAATGAAAATGTACAAATTGCTTGATACTGGAAATCTTTCCGAAGTCCTTAAAGTCAATAAGTTCTTGAAAATTTACATTCATCACTCCAGGACCAAGACAATGATTCATATTAACAAGTGTTTAGGAAAATACCTAATTCATATTCAATTAGACATGCATGTGTAATATAATATGAAGGTTGTATTGCACAATGCACGAAAGAAAGAAGAATACGAGTATATTACGTCAGTTCTTTGCATTTTCAGAATACAATACAAAAGCACGTACTACAATTACCATAATGTCACTACCAGAACAATAATACGTTTCTTTGCAGTTGTTTGGCAAATTTTTGGCATTGGGCCTTAGTTCAAATGAAATAATATTTACGCTGTTGACACATTACTCTAATAATGGCATTCTAACGATGGTACAAAACGCTATTTTCCATTCGGAAAGGTATAAATAGCGAAGTCATAGACTCTAGATATTATTTGCCAGCAAACGTTCCATAGTACATTTATAAAATTGTGAAATTCTCGGAAGGAAATGGGAAGTTATGAGGAAGAATAATTATTTGTACTAGTGATTACGACTTCAGATGCGTTATAATCGCCAGTGGCAAATGGTGTTCGGTTATTATTTATTTGTAATGTTATGAGATATCAGTGGCGTGCATTGCTGTAAGACCAAGGGTAGGCTGCTATTTTTTCGACTGTAATTAACTACATAACATTGAATATTTTGGATGATTAGAAAAATGTCGCTTTTATTGTTATCTTCTAATGCTGATTATGGCTATGTTGGACTTCTCGAGACATAATATTATTAATAATTAGATTACTTTTATAGCTCGTGGGAAAATCTCCTCAAGGGCGCTTTGAGCCACGTTTTTAAGTAGGCACAGATTGTTAACCATTATGAACTGCACGCCGCTGTCAGAAACCTTCTATTTTTAAGTTATACACAAAATGAACCTACATCATCATTGGAGAAACAAACATAAAATCAAAACAACATCCAAATGCCGAAAATGATAAAGTGCTGATAAAATTAATGATAGAGAAAATACAAGTTAATATTACTAGCAAAAATTATTTCAAATTATTAGTTACTTACGCATAAACGTTTAGATTTCAGAAACAAAGACGCATATTTTGACTCTATTGGAAACCAAAAGAGAAAGAAATTCGGGAGTTTTCAACCTCAATGTTTTAGAAAATGGCGGTAGTGTCCACAGATATTCAATCATATCAAATGGTGAATTATATTGCATCACCCAGAAGACGTAAGGCTTAAAATGCTCTTCATATGCCTTAAAATTGTTTAAAATTTCCTAACTTTCATTTCTCATTGCGGAAAACACGCTCAATAAAAGGATTTATGACCACGCGTAATAATAATTGGTTTAATATTCTGCATTAAAAAAAAACATTAACGTAATACTATTGATTGAATAATGGTCATCATAAATAAAGAATAGTTAGATAACTAATTTTCTACCAATTATAGAGTATTGGAATGAGTCAATTATCTCGTTAACGAATATGTGCGTCAGATAATGTTTACCATTTATCATCAAATCACTGTCTTAACAATTAACTAGATTGATGACACGTATTTAAAAAGCGTTTTTATAGAGTTCAGCGTTTTTTTTTTTTAATTTTACACATCGGTTTTAATTATTGTAATCGATTGCTCAACATTATCGAGCCGAGAGAAAGTCCTTTCCCTTTTATGATCAGAAGTGTTCACTAGACGTGCCCTGCGCGCATGAAGGTATGCGAGTCCTTGCAAGGTTTTTTTGTTAAGGTCAACGAAAAGTAAAAGTGTAAATACCGGGGGAGGAACGTTCATTATAAAAACATAGGCGACATCGATTCGTATCATTATGCTGAAAACGAAAGTGAAAACCAATATTATGGCGTTAGGTTTGGATCTGGCGACGTGTCAGTACACATGGTGGATTTTGGATGGATATAGAAGATCTGCTACTTTCTTCTTGCGTCACTGGTTGCTGGAGTGTTGTTGAATCAGTTAATGATGAGTCATTTGCAAAATTAAATCATTATAGCGCAAGATCAGCGAGATTACATATGTTATGAATTGTGTTTAAAACTAGTCCCCCAGGACGGGCGTCAATGACAAGTTCGTTATTAATAAAAAAAAGAAATGTCATCATTTTATGCGGGGAAAACACCTTTCAACTGTAAGTATCTGACAAAATAGAGATTTTTTAATTATCATAATTATTTTCAAAGTAATTCAGATATACCGGTAATAAATCATTTTAAACACCGTTCAGTTTAAAATTGGATGAGAGTAAGTCATATCAATGTTGCCTGACCACAGTTTAAAAATGGCTCTGAACGCCGAAACAGCTGTAACAATAATTAAAAAAATACTCGCAGAACTTAATAAGAACATTAATAAATTTGATTTAATTCAAATTTCATAAAAAAGGTAAACTCGTAATGAAAATTGTGCTCTTGTCTATATCACATGATGAGAGTAAATGTCTGATTTAAATATTTATTTGATGTTTTAAAACAAAAGCATTGAAAACATAAATATAAAATTTCCTTACACGACCGCAGTACTCGAAACGTAAAACCTAAACACCAAACTATTTAAAATTCTACCATTTTACACATATTGTCGAAAATATGGAATTGTTTCCAACCATGTTTGCCTATTGACCAGTTGGGTCTAGAGGAGAAGGGATGTCGTTAATTATTGTCTCTAAACGGTCACTAGACGTACTTGGCTGCGTCATCACACCGCGTTTTGAATATTGTGTACGCATACCTTTAAGGTGGGAATGGAATAAAATACCGAAGTACAATCGTACTTCTCTTATAAATATACAAAATAAATGTGAACATGACATTTTTGAGCCTCTAATTAAGACTGGTATATTTCTGACATTAAGGCAATATTAGCAATAATGATTGAAGATTCATTGGAAATATATCTACAGCAGAAGTGATACAAGTATAAGAGTTCAGTTCTTACCATTACACAGCACATGAAGATCAGTTGAGCCATGATTACTTGTGATATTCAACGAATGGAATAATTCCCAGCACAGAAGAGAAAATATGATTTCACTCAAAGTCGGGCTTCGTGAGTCCAATTGTCCAAACCTTCAACAAGTAATGATATAATGTCCACTATTAGTACATAATATAAATGAAACATTTAATTCAAGCATTTCATAACGCAGCTGGTAATAGTTAATAGCACATTGTTGGTTGAGTAAACAGCACACGATACATTGTAAGTGAAATTAAAAACCTAAAGTTAATTTAACATCATTTTTATTACAATTTTTATTGGAATCAATAAAAATATACTTTTTAATATATTTATAGAATTACTCTGTTTTGACAATAACAGTATTTTTTGTGTTCAATGGGGACGTATTCATTTAAAGTAGTTAATATTTAATTTTTTCTTCAATAAACTGAAATTCACTTTGTGTCATTTAAAAATAATATTTTTTTTTTATTAAACCACTATTTTATATGTTTCGAAACTTATGGTTCCTTCGTCAGAATATTCATTTATTAAAATAATGGTTAAAAGATAATATTTTAAAAATGATTTAATATATAATAAAGTGAAGAAGAAATGTTTTGTATAAACTAGTATTTAATACATAAATATCAACATGTTTCGGAAACAAGGTTTCCCTCATCAGGATACACAGTTTACTAAAATATTAAATAGTGTTTTTTTAAAACATTTCTTATTCATTTTATTAAAAAAAGAAACCACAAAAAAAAAATATCAGTGAGAGAAAACAGAGTTCTTATAGCCAATGGCAGCTTCAAAATCTATTGGTCGTTATTATTACCATAGCACTAGTTTTAAAACATCCCCCTAATACGCATAGCGCACTAGTAAAACTAAACAAAAACTTTATTGAACACCATTGTAACCAGAGTCAGTAAATTGTGATGGAACTTATTAGAAAAATAAACTGGATTTCCGAAGGGTGCCGTACGGATAACAAAAGGAGGTAAATAGAAAAGCAAACAAAAATTGCAGGATTTAATAACTAAACAAACTATCATGCTCTACATCTTTGATTAATGTACATAAAGTAATTTAGTAGATATACACTTATAATTTGAGGCATGGTAAAATCCAGTTAAAAAACATATTAAATTTATAATAGAATTTTTAGTCGTATCTAATAGTATAAAAAAGGTATAACAAAGAGTACCCCAGGTGCTTAATTCCCCTTCAAATTAAAAAAAAATCCTTCTACACTATTTTATTATATTTTCAAGTATGACGGGAAGAAAACATCACAGATAACGTAACTAACACAATGCGCATAAATAACACTACCCAAGAAAGTAACCGTTCTGTTACATTATATTTTCAAGTATGGAGGGGAGAAAACATCACAGATAACGTAACTAACACAATTCACATAAATAACACCACCCAAGAAAGTAACCGTTCTGTTACATTATATTTTCAAGTATGGAGGGGAGAAAACATCACAGATAACGTAACTAACACAATTCACATAAATAACACCACCCAAGAAAGTAACCGTTCTGTTACTTTGAACGAAAATAAGTAATCAATTGTCATTTGCAATGCGTTGACTTATTAATATTACATAATATATTACTTATACGAGATGGTGAGAAGTGACAAAAATATTATATAAGAGTATCGAATTGTTTATTACGCAACCAGTGAAACGCCCCTAAAAAGGTTCCCAACAAAAAACGCACCATGACATGCTCCTTTCAAATGGTCAAACACAGAATTCGATTATTTTTTTGCTAATGCAACATGAAAGTAAAACTACATTCTTTTATGTAGTTTTTTTAGCGTGGCTGATTGATTTCTTAGGTGCAGCTAGTAGGTTGGGTTAGCGTGAATTTTTGTCTTTCATATTAATCCGTTTTCTGTTTGTTCATGTCTCGGTTAGTCAGTATCGTGCTTGGTCAGTATTAATCATTATCGAAGAAGAGTGAGTTAATAGTAAATTCCCAAATACGTCAGGTTGGGCTATACCGGGTGCTGGTAAGGCCAGAATCCGATTTTCGAAAAGAATGACCAGTATGTTTGACTTTATATTCTACACGATGCTTCAAATGATTACATTTGTATCCGTAAAGAGCGTTTACTTTGTGGTTTGCCATAATTATAGTGTAAACACATACATTTTTTTAAAACGAATTCTGTTTAATATAATGATCGATCGGTTTCGGAAATACCTTCACTTCGTCAGGACTATATTAAAATAGTTTTTATTTTTTATTTTTATGTACTATCCAACCAGTCCTGCTGGATTAAAAACTTAAAATTAAAAACTGAAGAAGGAAGGGCAGTGTACTTCCGTCGTAGTTTTAATATAATATATGTAGATTTGAATATTTGAAGTTTTATTAGCCATTGAGACATGAGAGAGGTAGTATAAAAATAGTCCGAAACCTGTAGAAATGAGATCCCTGAAGCGCCTTTGTGGTAAAAACATGTATAACCGTATTACAAATGTGAAGATCTTTTTTTAAATTATTTTTTTATATGAATACTCCCAACCATCTAGAGCCAATCAGACTATGGCACCCCCAATTGGGAAATATTGTGAGGTTAAAGTTATTGGGTATTCAGATCTGTTCACCGAACACGGCTCAAAGTCATTTCAAGCAACGTTTCAATTCTGAATGGTGGTATTTCACCAGGGTGATACTGAAAGTATCTTCCACTCTGGAACGTGCGAAAATATACTATGTATTATTTTTAAATGAATTAATTGTGAAACAGTACAAATTAATTACATAAAATTTACTTGCGCACGCCGGGATTTGAACCCGCGACCTTCGGATTCGTAGTCGAGAGCCTTACCCCTCGACCATGGAGCCCATCGAGGGGCATATATAAGCATAATTAAGATGAATGCGAAAGGAAAGCTGAGACGGTTTCCACATGCAGAACGGATGAAAGAAGAAAGGGGCGTAAGAAGAATATATGACGGGAAAGCGAATGGTAGAAGAAGTCTGGGATGTCTGAGGAAGACCTGAAACGATCAAGTTTATCATATATTATAATGATGTTACATTTACTTTCCTTTCAATATGTCAATTTGGGAGGCGGGTACACCTCTGCCATAGATCACCCTAATTGGTTCGCTAAGTTTGTCGACTTAGCAGAGATGCCCGGGTTCATGGGGTGACGTTTGTCAAGGTCTTGAACCCGACCCATCGCCTGTCACCATAGTGGGAGGGATGGACTAATACGTCCGTCACTCCTGGACACACTACCAACGGATTCCAATCCACCCCTCATGCCATTTTCTTCCCAGAACTTTCTTTTCTTCCTTTGTTTAAAAAGAATCTCCACCAAGCATCCCCTAAACATGAAGCAGGCATTGAAGGAAATTATTTCCCTCAAGGCCTTTTGCGTGGAGTTAATGAAAGGCGTTGGCGACAAGACGTGATTATTGGTTAGTTAAGTTTTATTTAATATTCATATCATTACACGTATAATTGAATTGCGTCTATTTTGCGTGGTTAAAATACCAAAATTCATTTATCACGACTTAAATCAGAGCGGTTCGTGATAAATGTATTCGCACGATTATTAATGTAATAATTATGAACGTCTGTGTAAAAATCATTTCAGAATATTTTAAAAATTTAACATGCCCACAATTCACTATTTATATAAAATAAGGTAAATATTAAGATAATTTAACCATGTAATAAAATTAATTGTCAATAATAAGTTAATTTAAGTACAAACAATTTGAAAAAGATAATTTTAATCTTATTTCAACGGCTTTTCACGATTGTTAGTTTGTAATTTGGACATGCTACATCGAAAATCAGCTTATAGTGCACACTGTCTAACCCTCCGTGAATCCAATCGCGTTTTTGTGATCAGTGTACTGCGTAATTTATATATTAATTAGGTACGTTAGAAGTCAGGTGCGAGATATTAAAAATATTTTTTAATATTACTCCTTTATAATATTTATAAATCATGCAAACATTTATGCCGGCGGTGAAAAAAAGATTAAAAAGAATTGCTATTCAATTGTGGCACAACGGGCTCAGAAATCAAATATTTTTTTTGCTAATCTAGGTTTCGTAATCAGTGGCGTACCGCCTGGGCACCGGATAAGCTTGTAAATTGAGCGGAATACTCCTCAAAGCGATTGTAAAAAAAGTATTATACTATTTATCACCACAACCTGACTTCTTGAACCCATAACTTATTCTGGGGCGCGGCTCATCTGCTTATTCACGTTGACCTGCGATCGCGGTTACGAAATATCAAACCTATGCATTTGTTTCAGCATGTTCACATACAACGCGCGGGCGCGCGAACTAAATCGCGACAAACGCGTGCGGCGTTCCCGCGATTTTTGAAGTGGAATGCATTGGTTAAAATGTTTACGTCGAACTAGCGATTTCGCTCGCGTTTCGTGTGCGGGACAGTCTACATAAAATAGTTTTGAACTTGTCGCTAGCGAGAGCTAAATTATTAAAAAATTGATAAGGCGAAATGATGAAAGAATTGTATGCACAGCCAACCCATTGGACCCGAGATGTGCTTTAATTTATTAGGTATAATTAATGATTCAAAATATATTGTAGCTATAGGTACAAGTCGGTGAAGTAATGTAGATGAGAGCGCTACGATCGTTTGAAATGGCAACATTATGGTTCTTAGAAAACGAATGTAAGTTTTTTAAAAGTACTCAGGTCCAAGTTCATATATTTGACTTTAACAAAACGATGTTAAAAAATCATTGGTACTTTCCGAAAGGAGATGATTCTACATTCTACATGAACTATTAGATATATACAAATAGACGTTACAAGGAAACATATCATACGTACCCACTAAGTAATATTTAATTTCTGGAAATTGTTTCACATTGTAATTAATGTACTGTTTTCTTTCTTTAAAAATAAAAAAAAAATAAATCTAGCGATTATACATGTAAACCTAATATTAATATGATATATATTGTTCAAACAACACCGCGCGTATTTGTCGCGAATTAGCACGCGTGTGGCACGTGGCATGCTGAAAGAAATATATAGGTTTGATGTACACGCACATATAGAGCGCCTCTTGGCTACCTAAGCGGTCGCTACACCACTGTTTTAATTACGTCATTGCTCAAATGTCATCGTATTAGACGTATCATTGTGAATATCAAATTGATTCTAATAAAAGCAATTTAACAATATTAATTTAGCTGAGTTGCTGACTCAATCCTAAAGGGTGTGATATGAGTGATAATTATTTTTTTCTTAATTTAATGATGACTCGTGATAATTGAAAATACAGAGATTTAAGTGGGTTCATTTTTTTTTGCTTCTACTTGTTCCGTTGGAGGCTGCTAATCCAGATTTGAGATTCTTACTGCTTAACTTTAGAATCATTGAATCTTTCGACTAAATTATAAAAGATCGCTGAAAACTTCTTGTTGAGATTGTCTTCTACAACAAAATTTCATGTTATTTACAAATTTAACATATTAATTAGAGGATGTTGAGGACAGAACTTTAGAAATTTTGAAGTCGCGGGATCAAATCCCGGCGTGCGCAAGTAAATGTTATTTCATTAATTGATGTTGTTTCACGATTAATTAATTTGAAATAATATGCAGTATATATGCGGCACGTTCCAGAGTGGAAGATACGGCCAGTATCACACTGGTGAAACACCACCATTCATAACTGAAACTTTGCTTTATATAGTGACCGGATCTGAATAGAGAGGTAGTCTACGCATCTCTACTTTATCTGATTTCCTTTTCCACTATTTTCAGCCTCATAAAATACTCCGATTGGGGATGCAATCGTCTCATTGGCTTCAGACTGTTGGGAGCAGTTGGGACTCGGTAGTTGCGGTATTAGTCGTCAAAATATTGATATTTTAGGAGAATCTCGCCGACCAGCCGGTAAGCGTGTGACGTCACGGTGTATAAAATGAGTGGCGCGGAAGTGTGCCGTACTGCCATTAGAATTGTGAATTGTACATAACTGTGTCTCGTTCTCGCGGTCGTTTTACCGAAGTTCCTTCCGAAAGCTCAGAACTGCTTCATTTTGAAATATTGAAAAACTTGTTTTGCTGTAGTTATTAACTCCTCAAATATAACAAAAAAAAATTAAGGGACAACCTCATCGGCGATTAAAATGGCATAAAGTTTAAATGCTAACAATTTACATAATTAATAGTTTCACAGCTCTAAATCCATGTTTATTTTAAATTGTTTAATGTTTTTCTCCAATCAGGGCTAAACTACTTGAATAGTATAAATGTAGACTAAAGTCGTTGTTTTCCGCTATTTGCTCTCGGAAAGTTTTGATCGTGAAAAAAGGATTTCGCTCGACTGCAAAACGCCCGAACGTGGGGCAGGCAGTTGGATCAGTTAGGAAGTGATTTAGTGGCCCAGCTTCGTGCAATCAGCGTCAGCAGTTCAGCATGCCGCGTGGGAGATGCAAGTGGGTTAGACGGGGGCAGCTGCAAAGCCTACGAAGTATATTTAGGCTGTGCAACCAACCAACAAGGAACCGATCATGATGTAATTCCAGATATCATTCAATGTCAAACTAACTTTAATTTCATGCAAATTTATTGTATTTCATTTTTTTCGCGAGTTATTCGCCACCTACGAAAGTTTTGCTGTATTGACGTGTACTGTTGATCTTGAAACCTTCTTTGTTATTTCTTAATCATGTATTTTTTTACCAATTTTTGGCATCATCATCATTATCAGCGAAACAAACTTATAATGGTCCTGATCGCCTAATAAGTTTTCTGCCCCGTCCTTTCAATTTCTTTCACCTGATGTTGGTCTCCATCTAGGTTTAGGTTTTCTAACAGTTGGTAATCAGTTGCAGATTGATTATAAAATGATGGGTGATAAGTTTTGGCGTTTGGCTATCATCCAATTTATAAATATTGTTATTGGTTCTTCGTTGCACCTTATTCCCTAAGCACCATTTTCTTAAATATGTTAAGATTTTTCTTAAGGCTTGTCCCCTTATTAATATCCCAAATTCGGATTCATTTTTTACTATTCTTCGTAAGAATCTAGCGCTCTAAGTGCACCACTGCTTTCATGAGTATTTTATTTCGATTGGATTTGGTCCTTCTCGACAATTTGACAAAGTGGCCTTGGGAAAGGTTACAGTTCATCTTTTAATATTTTTCTACTTAGGTTAGTAAGCAATCCTTTCGACAGATAGTGAGATCAAAAAGCAGAAATATAAAAAAGATCATTAAAAACATTGTTAGGAGGAATACATTGAATTTTATTGTCCTCGGAATCGTAAAAAAATAACGGTAAGAACGTATGCCTGGACGAAATGAAAAATTATGTAATAAAAAATGATAAATTATTTTCTAGATATATGACTTCATAAAGTCTTTAATATGGTGGTCTGAAACACAGACATTAATCGTTAAAGCGGTTGCCATTTGTCAGATCTTTCTACGGATTATTAAAAAATGTAAACATAATTAAGGTAGATTTCGCATAAGAGCTCTAAGAATGTAGATTATTTTTTGATTATTAATTTAACTGTAATAAAATCATAGTGCAGCACAACCCAAAAATAATAGAAATTGAAATTTAACAATTTAAAATGAAATATTTACCTGAAAAGTTGAGCAATACGCACCCTCTGATTAAGGCCAATAAAAGTTGGACAAGAAGTGGCTGAATATTGTCGTGCGTGATTAGCAAACGTGCCAGTCATATCTCACCGCTGCAATTACCATTGGCTCGGTGAGAAATATGATTATTCTCGGCCTCTGGTTTTCATTTATTACACTAATTTATGCTCCCAGCCGACGGAGTGCTCATCAGAATGCAAAATTAAAATTGACAGCTCATCAGAGTTAAAGCAAGGTTGGTTGGCATATGATCGATACAGATTCAACACAAAGACTGGGTTAGAAATATTTACATTTACGTGGAATAGCTCAGAAATAATTTTAGCAATATTATTTTATTACTGTTCTTACCCACGAAAAAGCATGGAATGTACATTGTCTTGCCAAGATGAAAACTGATAAATTTTGGGTTTCCATAGATAAAAAAACACATTTCAAATAATAGAACGAATTACCTTCCTAGTTAAGAACTTATTTTATCGCTTCTCTGGGTTTGAACAGATTATTTACAATTTCATGATTTTGAAAACAGTGAACAAATTATCATGGCCTTAAAAGTGAATAAAAAAATCATATCATCGAAGCACCATGTTATGTTGGTATCATTGCATTTGGAACATCTGATGCACGTGCGCATTCCGTTTTTGTTTTAGTATTGAAATTTTTTTTTTTGTATTCTAAATACGAAATTTTTTAGGTTTGGCGAAATTTTAACTTAATTTGGGTGACTTTAAGCTCTATAATTGTTTTTAATATAAAAAACTATTATTATTGAAAGAAATTAGAGTATTCATTATCAAACAACCGATTATCAATAAGGATATTATGATAATATTAATGATCAACACTATTATTATTCTTTGAGTTAAAGTTTTTAAAAAGGTACATAATTATCTTACTTGCATTCTGTTATGGTTTAATATGAATATAGTATAGAATTATGTACGGAAGAGCTCATCCTTGTTTTTAAAGTTGATATTCTAACCCCAAAACTGATCAAAATCGACCGTCCATAGATTTGGAGCGTTTTGGCAGACTTTGAAAAATTGAAACTTTGAAAAATATTTTAATAAAAACTAACTTTAGAAATAAACGAAATATACTTCGAACGCCATTATTGATAAAACAAAATGAAGTGGAGTTCCTTATTTTACCCAAGGTTAGACTATTCAAAGATATTATCAAAAAGAAAAAGGTTTCAGTTTCCGTTTTCCAAATTTGCCTTCAATGAAAAGAAGAATACAATTTCTGAATTTCTAATAAAGGTCAGAACCAAAATTAAGGTCAGAAGGTTTCCATGGCGACGATAGCTAAGCTTTTGATTGGGGACTGGCGAGGTTGGGGAATATACACTCGTATAATTAAAATTATGTTAAGAGGTATTTTTACCCTTGGGGGTTGCTAAATCTTGGTGTTTAGACCGTATGGTTATGTTTGCTAGACATTACAAAATGTCAGTTATCGTAAAATAAACTTCCTTTTAGATATTTGCCACAGAAAAAGATCTAAGATAAAAAGCCATGTCGGATTGAAAAAAAGTAAATCACTAAAAATATTGTCTAAATTTGTAATTAAAATATAACAGATCTACTTAAATTAAATTTTATTGAGAAGAAACACCTTTAAAAATACCTACAAAGAAAGCACTAGGCGCGAAACTAGATTCGCTGGGAAGTGTCATAGTTGAATAAAATTTTATTGTACGTAGGTGCTCGTAAGTTCAGAACCACCTGGTTGTAGTACTTGCAGTATAATAAAAATAGATCATTTCTTTAAAAATGAAGGCTGTATAAAGTTTTTGAAATTATCATTTGTCTTAGATTTTCGTTATAAATTAAGCGGAATGTTTGTGCTAGAATATGTGGTATTGTGGTGATGTTCCAACCACTTCGAGGGGATGATTAATTATTTTGAGACGTTTGCAATAGGGTTGATTTTGCAGTAGAGATGAATGCATTTGTTAATTGTTTTTAGTACGATAAGCAATACATTTTATTACAATGTGTTTCTACCAATTACATCTTTATGGTGTTAATTCAATTATTGTTAGCTGTGTTAAAAGTATTTAGCCAAATCAGTACGTACTTTTAGGTCGCCAATCAAAAAAAAATCGTTCGATAATATGGTGTCGAAAAATCAAAAACAAAAATGCCGCCAGTAGCGAAACGACAGACAGTCTGTACCAATAACTAGATTACATCAAATATCCTGAAAAATTTTCAACAGATGAAAACAAATAGATTATTTTAGAAGTAAAGAGAAATGAAACTGTAAACATTAACATGCAAGATATTATTTTATCAATGAACTAACACAGTTTTATTTAACATCACGTAGATTTCATTTCGCACTCGATCTGTCTAATTCGCGCCGGAAATGAAATAGATATCATGTATGGGTTATCCACGCGCAGCGCTCGGCGCGCCTGACGGACTACTGATTATGAAACTGGCGACAAAGTGATACTGGCGGTTAACTCCCGCCAAACTGTATCAGAAGCAGATAACTCCCACGGTAACCCCTCCACCTCCAGCTGCAGAACAGAACGCCAGAACGGAACGCCAGAAAGCTGCAGTGACAGAAGTAGAGGCCCGGCCATGAATAATTGAATATCGAGTGCTTGAAAGGCTTGCTTAGCAGTGGCGGAAATTCGAATACAAACCCCCTGAAAAATAAAATCATGTAATGAAAAAAATATGCAAATAAGAAATACTGGGAAAACCCCGGAAAGTAATGTTACATACGTTCGCTAACATAAATCAATAATATTATTGAAACAATTTTGACAGAATTGTATTTTATCACGATAACGCAGAGCGGCACTTAACGTAGATTTATTACGGAGATTTATAGCTTCAGTCTTCGATTAAATCATACCACCATACCACACATTCACACCACTTTTACAAGAATTTGTTCGCTAGTATGCAGTGCCGTTAAAAATGAAATTAAAAATATAACACTAATGTCAAATTAAAATTTGCTGATATAAATTCAAATAATACGTGCATTAATTCAAGTCGCTCTTAACTTTGTTTTGATAATCTGTGACAGAGTACTGTACCAAGATCATACTTATTTTTTTTTTACACACTCACATTAAACAACAACCTTTTGGGAGGCATGATCGCCTTTAAAAAACGCTTGCACTTTTGCATGCATGAATCGTGCTTGTCCCATGCAGTTTCTCGTGCATTACTACGGTGGTTGCCTTCACATAATTGAGCAACTAAAGTTTAGGTCTCCCAATACTCCTTTATACTACTGGCTTATTTTAGAGAATCCTTTTTGGCGAATTAATACGTTTTATATATTTTAAATTGTAATGTGAATATTAATTTATAAATGCGTGGAAATTGGCCCTGGGTCTTACACCGAGCACTTACGCCACTGTAATGTATCCAGAAGAGAAGTAGAGGATTTGCAAGGCTCCGGGGAAAGCCTATTGGAAAAGCAGTGCTATGACTGCGGCGGCCGATGTCGACCAACTGTCACGGAGGAGAGTGAAAGTAAACCTTTGTGTTCTAGACGGAATGCAGGAATGTTGGACCACATACAATTGAAGTGAACAAGTAGTGGTACTTCATTGTTACCTCAGCTGAGGATAGCGCCGTTCGACATGATATCTGTTAATCACATTTTAATTAGTTTGTATAAATAGACTAACAGGTGGTAGGAGTTCGTACTTCCGTGGTGGAGCGGACATGCTCAATGGCTCTGGACCCAGTTTCACGGATTCATATCCCGGCGAGGGCAAATACGAGTATAAGTTAACAGGGTGTTAAAAAGTAAAAAAAAACTTATTTATTCAAATTTATAGTTTTTGGTACAGATTTTACATTATTTTCGATTACCAAACTAGGCACATGCCCGTATTACAGTAGTCGACATTTGTTGTATATAATAATATTATTTGTTTTATACTAAAACATTCAAAAGTAAGAGGATTTAAAAAAATATATTTATTACATTATGTAGAGCATATAACATATTAGAAAGCACTTAATCTCTGTATATAAAAAAAATAGTATTTGTTTGTATCGAGTATTGTCTTCGATTTTCTCGAAAAATACTCGACTCGAAAATAGTACAGTTTGTTCTTATTAGTGCCGGGAAGGTTTAGTTTGAATAAAATCCTATATGTAAAACTATTGCTATAAAGTTTTTAAATTAGTATGAAAAACATTGTTTTGAAACCCACCATGTTGTATTGAAATTAGCCCCTAGATAAACCACTCTGGTTAGCTACAGATTACATATTCAAAAGAAAAAGGTGCGCTTGGGTAGAATATTTTTAAAAGTAGGCATCTTAATAACTTTATTATTTAGATACATTTTGAAAAAAATAAATGTTTGGAATGAAATAAAATTTTTAAAATCAATATTTTTCTGTTTCTTTATTTAGGGATAGTAATAGTCGTCACAAGACGTTACTTTCGCTGCCAAATCAATTATGGTACCCAAATGACAAGCGAGAATTAACAACATCATAACTTTACTAAAAAAACCGAGCAAGGCCGGGTACACACCATCTAGGATTTTATAACAACTAATGATAATTGACAATATTTGAATATTTGAGATACTAAAAATAATTCAAATGTGTACAAGTGCAATGTCTTGTCAACTCGAAGTTAGTTCCCAGTTAAACAGATTCCCTGTTCTAAGGAACCAAATGCTCCAGTGGCGTAATATTCCATAATTATTGTTTTTTTTAATCTCTCTTAGACGATGGTAGAAAATGTTTGGCAATATTTATTGATTTAAAAAAAGCTTTTAACACTATTGATAATAAAATTTTACGTTTGAGTTGAAACAATACTGAAACTATTAGAAAGTTGCATATCAGAACGAGAACAGTATATATAAATGGGTGGAAAAACGATCAAGTCCCTTCCAATAAACTATGGAGTTCCCCAAGGAAGTGTCTCAGGACCGTTATTATTTTTTATCTACATAAATGAAATTTCTATTCTTCACATCGATGGAAAAATAGCAAGCTTTGCTGATAATAATGTAATAATATTTGATGAAAATAACTGGAAGGATACTTCCATAGAAGCCAGACACCGACTCAATTACGTTGAATGTAAATAAAACTAAGTACTTAACATTTTCAATTGACGTATGAGGACAATCAGGGAATGAATAAACTCTAAAATTACATGAAAGAATTGTTACAGATATATAAAGTATAAAATATCTTGGCATAGAAAAATACGAAAATTTTCGGTGGGACAGTCACATAAATGGTATTACAAGAAACTTACAAAAACACATTTTTTTTAAAAACTTCTATAGTTCTAATAGTTTATGGCGAAATGATGTTAAAAAATTACCATGCGTTATTCCACTCTCGACTCGAATATGGTATATTAGGATAGGGATCGGAAACCACTAACCATGTGAACTAATTGTCTAAGTCTCAAAAGGTTATTATAAAGACCACTCTAAAAGCCCCATAAGAACCCTAACCAAATAAATTTCTTGCAGTATCTGGCATACAGAATATCTATGCTAAGAAACTGAAGAAACCTAATTTTCACCACAACAGAATGAAATGATGAATATTCCTAATTTTAAAACTGCTTTTGGACAAATGAATTATGAATATATCTCCACGCAGCTATGTAATTCACTTCCACCGGACATACAAAATAAAAAACATAAAAGGCAAATGATTTCAAAAACAAATTAAACCAGGCTCAAAGAATTCAAAGACGGCCTCGATGGTCGAGGGGTAAGGCTCTCGACTACGAATCCGAAGGTCGCGGGTTCAAATCCCGGCGAGCGCAAGTAAATTTTAATTAATTAATTTGTGTTGTTTCACAATTAATTAATTTAAAAATAATATATAGTATATTTGCGCACGTTCCAGAGTGGAAGATACTCTCAGTATCGCCCTGGTGAAAGACCACCATTCAGAATTGAAACGTTGCTTGAAATGGCTTTTAGCCGTGTTTGGTGACCAGATCTGAATAGCCAGGTATTTCCCCACCTCCCTCTTCCCCTTCTCCTTCCTCCCCAATACCTTCAGCCTCATTACATTCCCCAATTGGGAATGCTATAGTCTCACTGGCTCCAGACGGTTGGGAGCAGTTGGGACTCTTGTGCGGCATTCAGATAAAAAAAAAAGAAGAGGAGTTATCCAGAATAACTTCGCAGAAGCTTAAACAATCAGTTTTTAAATAAACCTAGTCCACCTCAGTACAGAAACACCTAGATAGGAGGACTAAGAAAAACATAATAAATTAACTTATTAGCTTCGTAAATTTTTATTAACTAAAAGAAAAAAAAATGTGTTGAAAATAAATTTTTTTGAAAGTCAAAAAGTTTACGAATAAATTTAAGTGACATTTTTAATATTTTCTTAAACTCCCTTTTACCCAAACCAATTAACCATTTGGTTAACATTGGAGCGATGTATGACGCTTTGTAGGTTTTCATGTTTATTCTTAGGTAGACTTTATTATATTATGTTTACGGTCCCAGGTATGTATGTCTTTTAATATTTTGCAGTATTGCTCCTCGGAACAAGGATATATTTTCTGGTGTGACTTCTTCAAATATTTTTATGAACGATTTTTTTTGATTTTCTAGGTTTTTGTGTAGCTGGATAATAATGATGATAACAATTGTGTAGGTATTTTGTTCTATTTATTCTAAGATCGTAACTGTCGTGAAAACACTACCATTTATTGTTAACAACATATCATGCTTCGTGGTAGGCTCTGTTCTTCAACATGCTCGAATCGTGAAGTTAATGCACTTCTCGAAATAGTGAAATTTAAACTTAGCCCCCAACGTCAACAGCTATTAGAAATATCAATACATTGGTTTATTGCTCGTGAAAACACATAAGTAATTATATATAAATAATGGATGAATGAAGGCAATAAGTTTTGAAGGTTTCAATGAACGTAATTATCATAAACGTCCTTCTGAGAGGTTTCCACAAAATATCTCGGGGCGCGATGTTGTAACGCAATTAAAAGGGCGGTTCCACAAATCGCTACCGCATTTCAATTCACGAGTTTCTAAATGTAAATAGCGAAACATAGCCCGTCTTAATTTTTATTACCGGCTATTAGCTCTCGAGAGGCTTAGACAGTAATGACGCAGTGATGACAGTACTGATTTCACACTAAGGAAAATAGTGATGTTAATATCGATTTCCAGCTTGAATTTTTCGCTCAAAAGAAGATACTTTTTCTTTCTAACCCCTGGAGAAAACCGATCAAGAATATATTTTTTTTAAATACACCATATACAAAATAATCGATTATTTCGATATCTTGGTTTCGGAAATAAAAGCGTTCATGTAGGCACTGGGGGTCAGCTCTTCAAAAAAACATTTTAATCACAGATTTTTCAATAAGATATATTTCGGTTAAACCACTATTTAATTGAAATAAAAATAAATAAAAGCCCTACAGTAGCAATACTGGGATTTTCTCCACATTTATGCACCTCTAACCACAGTTGACAAAAGAAGAGGGAGAAATGTTCATATATATATAAATAACAACATGTTTCGAAAGCAAAGTATACTTTGTATCATGATGTGGGAAGCTTCGCTTCCGGAACATGTTGATATTTATATATTAAATAATGGCTTAGACAGAATATTTATTATTCATCCAATTAAAAATGACACCACACAGTAATTTACGTTTACTAAAAAATATTTATTCATATTCATTATTAATATTATAGCAGTATTACATATTACTTGGTATTAAAAAAAAATCTGATACCCATTTATGGGAATGTAAACAAATTTTATAAACATCCAAAGTTTTACGTAACTCTGGGAATTTTTTCGCAGACAATGAATTTGACATCTTATGGAGGTATCCACAATGTTAGATTTTTTAATTCTTTTTAGAATTGGGTTAAACCCAAATGTTGTCGTTTTATTATGATTAAATAATTAATGAATTTTAATCACCAACTAATGTAAAACTGCTTAATTACTCATAATTATTTAATTACTTAAAAAGAAATATAAAAATGTGCACTTAGGAACTATGTCGGGAAGTCCCAGCAGACAAAGCAGGGATGATCAACCTTAGATAATAGACTCAAAAGAACAAATATTAGGCAAATGAAGATAAGTATAATAACACAGAAACGTATATTTTTAAAAATTTCTTTTGTAATTCTTTTTTTTTTAAATATCACGTAGCACACACGTATTGATTCCTGTTTTAACTACCCACAAAAAATCGACAACTTCTTCTTCGTGTTCCTTCTAGCATTTATCTTTTGAAAGAAGCCTTATTTAAATGCATCACATTCAAAATGTACTAGTTTGAAGCTGGCAGGGTGAAAGCGATATATTTAAAAATAACAAGTGGAATAAATTAATAACTTTTTAAGTCAAACACTTCTCATTTTCTAAGTAATTCAGAATATTTTTATTTACCATACCTCACCGAAGCTGCACAAACCAATTTATTATTTATTTATGTAACTACTTAAAAAAGGTCACTCACTCACGCTCCCGAGTGTTCCGGAGTCACAAGGGACTATGCGGTAAAGTAGGCGGCTATCAAAATTAATGACGTGTTCTTAGTACACGTAAAAAAAAATAATAATCATGATTGAGTCCGCGAAAAAATTCAGGTCCTCCCACACCCATCTGAACTCAGCTGAACTTGAAACTCCTGAACAAATAATGAGGAAATATTTCATTGCCGCAGTCCTACATTCATTTAGAACAATGCATTAGAATTACCTAAGAAGGTACCGACAATAATTTCCTAATTATGTGAGTAAGGAAGTACTAGTTGCTGTGAAATTATAAACACGTTCTTACTTATAACACACCATTTATCAATAATTATTATCTTTAATTAGGAAATGCGATTAAAGATGAGATTAGCGGGGTGCTAGCTAGTCCCTGTCTCGCAGAATTTTGATTAAATCATGGGTATTTCCGGTTTAATTTTAAGTATATTTTGTATCGTGGTTAACTCGAGACTTTGACAAGTCATTGTTTGTATTTTTTTTAATATATTTTACCTTGTTCTGGTCAGATAGGAATTTAGTAGTGTAAGAATAATAGGTGTTGAATAATCCGTTGGGGCAATTGAAAAATGAATATCGTTAGAAATATGACTTATGTCGATTCGAAAGAAAATCGAAAAAAGTCGACAAATCACATAAGACTTGTGGGCTGCCAGGCCATACACAGCTTAATGTAATTGAATGCTCAAAAAAATAATAATTAATTTGTAGATATCCATATTTATTTATGGCTTTAAGATGATTAAAAATAAAATAAATGAGAAAAAATTTGTGTACATCGCTAATTATTATATAAATATCAACATGTTTCGGAAGCGAAGCTTCCCTCATCAGGATACACAGTATACTTTAATACTTCTTATTAATTTTATTAATTATTACACCACAAAGTTATTATACATTTATTGAAGAAATTAAAAATAACTATTATTATTAATTCAAATACTAACTAATCATCGCGCCTGGGACTCCAGATGCGATTAATACGTTTTTATTTTCTGTAGTTTTTTCGGTTCCGTTTTTCATTAAAGATTTGTTAATATTATCTTCTTCAATGATTAATCATTAAAATAAGGTTTATAAACTTCAATAAGTTATTTAAAATTAATTGAATAAAATATTAACAATTACTTTGTTTAAAACCACATTATTTAATACGCAAATATCTACATGTTTCTGAAGAAAACCTCCCCCCGTCAGGATAAACAGTATACCTGAAAATAACCATTTTTTATCCTGACAAGGGGAGCTTTGCTTCTGAAACATGTAGATATTTACATATTAAATACAGTGGTTTAAAAAAAAATGTTATTCGTTTAATAAATATGACTCCACAAAGTGATTTAATATCTTTCGAAGAAATATTATTATTCTATTTAAAAAAAAAGGTTTTTTAAATAGAATATATATTTAATCATTGAAGAAGATAATATTAAAACATCCCAAATGAACCACGAAACCGAAAAAACAACGGAAAATAAAAAGATTTCAGTCTCATCTGGGACTCGATATACAAACTTCAATAAGTTAAAATAATAAATAGAATAATAATTATTATTTCTAGGTAATTATTATTCTGAAGGCATTGTCAAACTACGGTGAAGCCACTTTCCGACGATTTATTTATACAATTTCTATGTAGGAGTTTATAAGAAAACTTTATTATTAATTTTTTGAGTAAATTGACGGTTATTTTAATGGTTAAATGCAAAGTTTAATCATTGAAGAAAATAATACTAACATAACTTAAATGAAAGATGAAACCGGACAAAAGGACAGAAACTAAAAATATTTCAGTCGCATCTGGGACTCGAACCCAGGTCCTCTGCCTATCCGGGGCAACGCTCAACCGACTTAGCTAATGAGACAAGTTCAATTTGTGTCATCTTCATCCACATCATATCTCAAATTCAAGATTTGTGAATATTATCTTCCATTTTTAATCTCATATTATTGGCAGCTATTTTTATGATGTTTACAAAGTTCTACCCGAACTCAATTGCAGACTTAAACAGTGTCTCAGATTTACATCCTACTTTTTATTTATATGAGACATCTATTGACTTTTTATAATAGTCTAAAGAATTCTAAAGTTTCTCTACTTAAGAGGAACGGCTGCGCTATATCTTTTATACATTACTTAATTTTGGATTTGAGGCTAACATACCCATCCGAACAGAATGATATATATATATATATATATATATATATTTTAAATTAAAGGTTTAGTAAATATCTAGTACGAATGAGAAGTATTTTATTTATTTTTATTTTAAATTATGAAGAATATGCAACAAAAATTATCACTTTAATTATTTTAGATGCAAATTAGAAAATTATTTGCGGGTTTATTGTATTAAAAAAATATGTCACATTTCCTATATAAATCTGATTACATAAATGAAAATACAAAAACAAAACATTAAAAAAAAACGTTTTTTCAGGTCGATATTTTAATTTATGTAATGAAAATTTGTGTTTTGTAAAATTACGAAAAATCAATTTCTTTAATGGCCTATATTTCATAATGTAAAACAAAAATAAATAAATAATTTTTAATCCGTACTAGATATTGACTATACTTTTGTATTAAAGATCATTAGGTTTAGGTGAGTATTTAGGCCTCAAATCCAAAATTAACTTTTGTATGAAAGAGGCCGCGCAGCCGTTCCTCGCGAGGGTTATAACTTAATATTGTTTAAACTTGACTAAAGGTAAATAAATAATTTTAATTTGTAATTCAGAGGTTTTTTCCTAAATAACTATAGTTAATATGAATATGTCTAAAAGGGGCGAAGTCAATTTACTTAGAAATATTGATTTTGAGAATTTTTTATATATTTAACCCCAAGTAAGATAACATTGTCTTCACTTTGAGCACGGAGGAATACCCACGACACAATTCTATAAATTTAACTCTTCGGTGGTTGTGGAGAATTTAATGCTTGTCATCCAGTGTTAATTCCCCGGTGGCATTTGGCTTTGTTATGAGTGCGTTCGAAGAAATGCACTGCCCTATGAATCAGTCGTCATTCCAAAATAAATTCTCAAGGATTCTCACGGAACTTCCCGGGTGTGATGCGTCTTTCTGGAGTGATGGACAATAAATATATGGATAGTATTTGGAACACACAAAGTAAACTATTATAAACGGTTATACAAACAATAAAATCCGTAACACAGTGGTAAATGTTTTGGTTCGGTAAGGGGTTTGGACTTCGAGAGAAAATAAAAAAAGGTGTAATTTATACATTTTTATTTCTTTCATATAAGGATAAAATTTTGAAAATAACGCAATAATTTACTGCAGTTTAGTGAGAAGAGCATTGAATTTTGACCAGCTGTCCCGGATTCCATCCATGTGTAAGTTGAAATAATTTAAACCTTTTCCGCGACATTTTAATGAGTGGTCGAAACAAAAATAAACAGTTGTTACGAAACGTGTGGGTCGACAATTCGCCGATTAATCTTCGCACGGAAATCGCCAACATATTTAAAAAATATATATATGCAGTCGTTTATTACGATGTATTGTATATCCACCTTGATCAGGTATGGAGGCTTAGCGTCCTTCCATACAAGGAGTGCGGAGTCGAGAAAAACAGCCGTCTGTTGTTAGCTGTTAGTATGGCGGCTTTGGTCCTTGACGACATCCTACGTCTTATTCTTAACACGATGACGCTTTCCTTGGTTCATCGAACTTAACAGTACCCAACACAACACAATACACCTGTGAACTCATCTTTATATAACGGTCCACATGAAGTTAAATAAACCTCCCAACATTTCAGTAAATAACAGATGATAAACGTAAGTGGTATTTTATCTCGTACATGATCAAATTGCTTATTGCGAATACGTGGGATGTGACAGTAAAAAGCAGGATATTAGAGGTAAAATATAAATATTGTTGTAAATTGTTTTCTAGTCTATTTTTCATGGAGGAAGGAACTGAGGCAAATTGCCGACATTCAGGTGTGTCTGCATGTGGTTAACTGTTGTAATTCCAAAAAAAGGTAAGAATTTTCAAATGTTGCATAGTTTCGAAAAAAATATATTTCACCACTGACGTTATATTCAAAAGACTTACCTTAAAGTAAAATTTCGAGGCTGGAGGCAATGGTCACGTGACACCCATTTTAGCACCATTCTGGCTCAATGCCGTCCACGTTTGTTTCGCTTGTTTTTGACCGCTGTAAGCAAAATATTTCATGGAAGAGTCAAACCTAAGCGTACAAATAAATATAGACAAATAACTTTAAATTACATGATTCCTAGCTGTTTAAATATGTTACCCGCAGAAATAAAAAAAAATAAAAACTGTATTAAAATTAAACAGTTAATAAATATATTGAAAACTTGGTTGGCTGAGAGAAGCTATCTGTATTTGATAATAAGGAATTATTATTTTATTTACGATTTATTGTTTTCGTTTGTTATTTTTTTTTTTTAAATATTTTTGTAGAAATATTTTTGAATAAGATTCTTGAGAAATATTAATGCTTTAAGTTTGTTACATTTGTTTTTATTTTTTTAATTTTATAAATATTTTGTAACCTTAACTGTAAATTTTGAGTTTTTAAAACAAGCTCCCGTTAGACAACCCACAAAAAATAGTTAATCGGGACTTTTTTTTTTGGAAAGTATAAATAAAAAAATGAGAACATTGAAAGGTGGGATTAATTCCAGCACTGGAAGGAATGGGAGAGGGCACCCGGAATGAGACAATCCAAAGTATTCTTAAACGGACCTAACTCCAGACGAACTAGGTAACTACTCAATATGGACAGAAACTCACTGAGGGAACTGGTAGGACTACTAACGGGACACTGCCGCCTCAGGAGACACCTGCAGCTGTTGGGAGTGAAAAACACCAATAAATGCGAGAAATGTGAAGAGGATGAAGAGACTCCAATTCACCTATGATGACAATGTCCTGCCTTGATGGGAAGAAGGCTCAGCTGCTTGGAAGATAGCCGAATATCCAATGACAACTCTGGTGAACTTTATCAGAGGGACCGGGTTACTGTCAAAGGAGTAGGTAAAATGGGAGATGGCACAATGGGCCTATGGAGTGAGTGCTCACGGGAACTATTCAAACCGTCTCTGTAACAATTAAAAAAAAAATACTAATTAAAATATTCGGTTTTTATAAACCAGCTGCACCTTATTACTTAGGTACTTCATTTTTCGGCACGCCCAGCTCGCTTCCCCTATTCTGTCTTCTTACCCTGTTATTGCGGACATTTTTAACATGCATTTTTTGCTCAGTGTATTTCACCTATCAGAAGCAGACTTTGTCAATGCTCTGAGCACAACGTGATTTGAAATTCTCAATAATTCCCGCAGTATGGGGATTATCCATAGCTTTAGCCAACCATGTTCATGATTTGATAGCTTAACTATACAGGATGGAAACAAGAAGGAATATACGACCGCTCACACATTTATTTAAGTAAATCATCGGTAATATTCCAGAGAGGATGCGTAGGGTTTGTCTTTTGATTTAGAAAATTTTCTCAGACAGCTACAACACAGGTTATTCTGGCTTAAAATCCGTAGGACCAAGTTGTTGAACCTATCTTTCTTTTAAACATAATCTCAAAAGATAGGAAATATAATTTTTTATTGTTAGTAGTTAAACTAGCTAGTATCTAACTATCATCCTAAACCAAATGATATTACAAAATATCATTGCCTAAACATCCGGAGAATGATGAAAACACGAACGAAAAATTCTCAATAGGGAGAGGTAAACGACAAAAGCTACGTATACAATTAGATTGATTTTTTTTAAGGTTAACTTCAATGAAATGACTGTTTTAGAAGAAAAAATAAAATAAAAAAATATTTTTTTAGAGCGGGCTTGTTCTACAGTCTGGAAAGTACCTACACAGAGAGCCTAATTTAGATAGCAATTATTTTGATTAGAGATTAAACATTAATGAATTATAAATGGATTCGATACTTTAACAAGGTTTCCCAACGTAATGAGACCGCCGTCAGTTGATTCTGTTAGCGCAAGCTGTAATTCATTGTTGCGGAATGCTAATCCATTTGAAGCAAGATTTGATGGACCCCATTAGCATCGATCATCATTTTACTATCGGTTTATTCAAATCAATCACTTCGTAATCTTTTTCGTCAGAATTTTCACGTTGATTGAAGAGTAGATGACTCTCTTGAAAATTTGAAATTTAAATAATGATAGTCGTTTTATTGGTTCGGTTTTCGAGTTTTTGAAACCGATAGCATATGCTCTGAGTCAGTTGGGAGTACAGTATCTACTGAAGCTGTTAATTATTGATAATTTTTAGTTATACTCAAATAGGTCGGACAGGAAAGAAAAAAAATACCTCGTGGTTGCATAAATAAGAAGCCGAAGAAATGCTAAAGAATGCGAAGCAATGGGAGAACTAAACTTAGAGATAGTTTTGCACATATGGAGCGGATGGATAGAGAAAGTGTCAGGAGACTATATGACGTACAAGCGTACGGAAAAAGTTGGGGAAACCCCAAAAATAAATGGAAAAATCAAGTGAATAAAATACTTGTACGAGTAGATGTGGGTGAATCAAGGTTTGCCAATATAAGTGGCATTCCATCACCTTGACTACCCTCATTTCCATCAGATAATTCATGGTGGTTAATAAGTTATCTATATTTATAGTGAGTTTTCTGCAAGTGCAAGTTAAAACAATATATTTGACAAAATCATGATCATTGTTAGAAAATATTGGTGCCCGTTGTAACTGTAAGTGCGGCCTCGAATTTATTTGATTTATCGGTGTCCAATGAGTCCAACGCAGCGTTGAACCAATAAATTTGCAAACAGTTTGGTATGTCTTGGACAAGTGAACACAATTTATTGGAGAAAATTGATTACAAATAAATTAATGGCGTGAAATTAAACGTTACATTTTCAGGAAGGGCTAATGAGTTTTTCCGGATTCGGAATACAACCGCCGTGCGAGGTAGCGTACTTCTGGAAAAGAGAAAACATTTGTTGCGTGTAATTGATTGTACTATGAAATGAATATACACGTCGTGCGTTAATGATTGAGAAACATGTGACAATTTCGTGAGGTCGACTTTGGGCGTCAACGCCACATCGAGAAGTCATTTTTTTTTGATAGTCGTTTCTAGTGAATTAAATATGATATAATATGTTAAAATTTACAGAAAATTCTAATGATTCGGTCTCAAGATAAGATTGCAGCATAATTTTTTTTTACTTATCTAATAAAAAAAAACGTAAGTCTAATCGTAAAGGCCTCCATGGTCGAGGGGTAAGGCTCTCGACTACGAATCCGAAGGTCGCGGGTTCAAATCCCGGCGTGCGCAAGTAATTTTATTTAATTAATTTGTGTTGTTTCACAATTAATTAATTTAAAAATAATATATAGTATATTTGCGCACGTTCCAGAGTGGAAGATACTCTCAGTATCGCCCTGGTGAAAGACCACCATTCAGAATTGAAACGTTGCTTGAAATGGCTTTTAGCCATGTTTGGTGACCAGATCTGAATAGCCAGGTATTCCCACCTTCCTCTTCCCCTTCTCCTTCCCCTCCCCAATACCTTCAGCCTCACAACATTCCCCAATTGGGAATGCCATAGTCTCACTGGCTCCAGACGGTTGGGAGCAGTTGGGACTCTTGTGCGGTATTCATGTAAAAAAAAAAAAAAAGGCGTCAATTGATACTACATCTAGACGTCATTTTTCTTCCAGTGGAAAAGTGAAAGATAAGTAAGGAAGGCTGTACACGGATTCTTCAGCATTCGACATCAATACCACATCATGGCATCATTTCGTTTTCCCTTTTTCTACCTTTCCACAGAGAAGTTATGTGAAATATATTACGGAAACTAGTTAAGGTGCAGATATTTTCCTCAGCAATCGCCGTCAACCATATCGAGGCATCAACATGATTTTTGCTACTAGAGTAGTCAGTGAAAAAGTTAATTAATAGAAGCGTCATCATTAGCCTTCATGATTTTTTTTCTTAATACAATTTTATTTTATAATGTCTTCAAACGATTGGTATTCACTCTGTGGCGTTATTATTAATAAATGCATTTAAAAAATATTTCGTATTCACCACTTTATTAACATACACAGATCTACATGTATCGAAAAAAAGCCTTAATTGTGAATTAAATTTAATAAATAATCAAATATTAAAAAAAAAATCTTGGATTTATTTTCATATTATTATTAATAATGAAAATATTTGTTTTTTAATTTAAAATATAAATTTATTATTCTATGTGTTTTCTAATTTCTCTGAGACGAATGTGTGGTAAAACCATGTATGATCGTGTGAAAAATATTGAAATTCGTAAAGAATGCAAGGCTGATGTAAGTGTAATGAGTAAGATTAAGGAAGGGACGCTTAGATGGTTTGGGCATGTGGAGTGAATGAACGAAGAAAGGAGTGTCCCTTGAGGTGATTTTTCACAAAAACGGCGCTATACAAATCGTCCAAATATTATTATTATTATTATAAGAAGAATGTATGACGTGAATGTGGATGGAAGAAGAAGCCGGGGACGTCCGAGGAAGACGTGGCACGATCAAGTGAATCAAATACTTGAGTCGGGCCATGTCAGAAGTCGGAATAATAGAAGATAATGTATGAGATGATGTATTAATGTGAATGAAGCAAAAAGTGTATGCCAAGATAGAGTTGTTTGGCGGTCCGTCCTCTCTGCCTACCCCTGCGGAGAAACGGCGTGATGGTTAGTTAGTTAGTTAGTTCTATTTAAAAAAAATATTTTTGACTGATTACTTACTTACTTTAATCAATTTTTGTTTATGTTTATAATTTGCCTGTCCTTAAATTATTGTATTCTAATTTTTATCATTTGTCCACACTTGACATTATTATTTTTAGTATTCTATGTATTTTTGATGAAGAAATCATCGCTTTCGAAACATGTAGTTAGATATCTGGGTATATTAATAAAGTGGTGAATACAAAGTGTATTTTTAAACACGTTTATCATTTTATTTTTATTTATTTATTATATTGTATATGCCCTTTAGAGGCTTAAAATACATATTTTATGATAAAAAATATCATATTACTATAAAATAAATTATTACAAATATATCATAGTAGGTACATCGATAGTATAAATCGCATTCACAAAATACTTAAAACATTTAATTGTTTCGCGAACAAATTAAAAAATAACATTCTGTTTATAATTCAATACAATTTGCAACAAAGGCGAATAGTAAGTAGCTGGTTTAACATTGTGTGATATTACGCCTTGGAGACTTAACTATTATACAATTTCGCCCACTCATCTATTTTGTTAACTCAATTATTGAAAGTTTTTAGCCTACGGAGGTCTTTTAATTGCCGAAAAAATTGACATAACTAAAACTTTATAAAAAAAAAAAACTACACAGTAAATAATACATTTATAGGGTACCGATTTTTTCATTTTCCACGGTTCGATTGGTTATTTTCTGAAATTCAACTATTTATATTAGATACCTATTAACCATTGACTGGAATTAGGTTTAAGTGATTTCAGGGCCTTGAACTAAGGAAGGACGAAGTGTTTGCGAGTCTCTGATGCGTGACTGCAGCAAATCGTACAATGGGAAAACACTTGGCCGCATAAGATTCAATTCATAATCATGATTTCTTAGGATAGTATCATTAAAGCTGTTCTGAAAACAAAGCAATAATGAATTTAACAGTAATTGCGGAGTCACTAGTTTTTGTTGATCTGACACTATTTTATTTTGCGTTAATTCAAACAGAAATTTGCGACTTTCATGTTTTAAAATTTACATATTACGTGATGTTTCACCAATTTTTCGAGTGTGGTTTCATCTTTCATTTAGGTTTTGTTAATATTATTTTCTTCAATGATTAAATATTACAATGAGGTTTTTAAATCTCAATAAAAGTAATTAATAATTAAAAATTGAACTCTTTAGACTTTTATTAAAAAGTCAATAGATGTCTCATATAAATAAAAAGTACGATGTAAATCTGAGACACTGTTTAAGTCTGCAATTGAGTTCGGGTAGAACTTTGTAAACATCATAAAAATGGCTGCCAATAATATGAGATTAAAAAGGGAAAATAATATTCACAAATCTTGAATTTGAGATATGCTATCGATGAAGATGACACAAATTGAACTTGTCTCATTAGCTAAGTCGATTGAGCGTTGCCCCGGATAGGCAGAGGACCTGGGTTCGAGTCCCAGATGCGACTTAAATATTTTTAGTTTCTGTCCTTTGTCGGTTTTCAATTGAATTTATCAATTTGACTGTTCCAAAATGGGATTTTCAAAGCTTTTTCACATTTTGTTGTTAATAATTTGTGTTTCAAATAAATAAATATTGTTCAAATTATTATTACATTGTTTGACATCTCAAATACTAAATATATTTTATCAGGTTAGAATTTACAAGGTACATAATCACTATAAAGCTGCCAATAATATGGGATATAATATGGAGAATAATATTGACAAATCTTGAATTTGAGATATGATATCGATGAAAATGACATAAATTGAACTGGTCTCATTAGCTAAGTTGGTTAAGCGGTTGCGCCCCGGATAGGCTGAGGTCCTGGGTTCGAGTCCCAGATGCGACTGGAATCTTTTTATTTTCTGTCGTTTTTTCCGTTTTCATGTGTCATTTAGGTTATGTTAATATTATTTTCTACAATGATTAAAGAATATAATATTTATTAGATATATGTATACCGTATAAGTTTTTATACTTTTTTTTAAAAAACCATAAATATATTTTCTGCTCTATTATTGAAAAATTATTTTGAACATGAATTAAATTAAAGAAGTAGAAATTAAAATTAGAAAATTCCCGGATACTCCGATCTGGATATTAAACATTGCCAAACTCATTTTAAGCTTATATTTTGTATTATAATGACATTTTTAGAGAGATAGAGATTTATACCTTGGAACAACAAGGTTCTATCTGCCATTTGTATGAAACTGAGATATTTAAATTCGAAGTTTGAATCTCGGATACAATAATAAAAATTGACATTTATGAAAAAATATGAAGAACGCATGTAATTGAATTTTTAAATTTTATGTGCAAAAAGGTTGCTTTGAAAATCAGCAAAACTCAGAATAACAGATTTCTATTTGGCAGTTTTACTTAGTTTTTTTTTGCCTACCTGGCATTTTTTTAACATATAATATTCTTAAACGTCAAGAAAATTTAATTAAAATACTAAATGCATATTCACTTTTCATAAATAACAATTTAAAATTATTTTCTATTTTTCACACAAATGGTAACACAAAAAATTTTTTTTTGAAGGAAGACTAATATTCTCGGGTTACGAATAACCTGACAATAATTGAAAAATCTCCTACTACCATCACAGTAAGCAGAAAATATTGCTTGTGTCATGATGGAG
Organism: Halesus radiatus; assembly: GCA_022606495.2. Classification (NCBI taxonomy): domain Eukaryota; kingdom Metazoa; phylum Arthropoda; class Insecta; order Trichoptera; family Limnephilidae; genus Halesus; species Halesus radiatus. Next base: position 40,368 of record JAHDVE020008214.1, read on the forward strand.
GATTTAATCATTCTAGGAATTGAACCTACGATGCCTGGGTGGGAACCAAACGCAATGCTAACTCAATCACTGACCGGTCGGAAGATAAAACTAATTTGCCCGTAAATTTAAATAAATATGAAGTGTTTTAAATACAAATTTGTTGCACAATTTCCTGCGAACTTATGTTGAAGATAGGCATATTTTAGAAAATGTTTGAAAAACAGAAAAAAGTAAGACTTTTAGTAAAAGTTCATTTTGGCTAAAATGTTAGATCGAACCTTGTTGTTCCAAGGGTACGAGGTCCTTCCTCTCTGAAATGAAATGCAAATAGAAATATTGTTAAGTTAGTTCAATTTTATAGATTAAACATCTCTATAACATTCATTATATTATAAAGCTGACAAAATTTGTTTTCAAAGAAAGCGAAATTAGCCCGGAATCAGTATATTTTAAAAACTTTCTATAATGCACACATTATGTTCAGATCCAACAAAAAGGTTAAATATTAATCAAATTAAATCGACATTCAAAGCAAATTTACCTTCACTCCCAACTCAAGTTTCGCTTTCTTTTCAAATTCGCATAAAAAAAGAAAGCGTTATCTAACATGTATTAGCCTGGATTATCTTTAAAATGATGATTATCATTACCGAATGCTATATAAATATTCACGATTGCTTAAGTAAATTTAATTCATGATAAAGTCACGATTATATTTTTTACGCAAAAAAATAGATAAATACGTAATTGAAAAACTTGCGACGACTTTTCATTCGATGATTTAAAAAAAAGCCTGCTGTATTGAAAAAAAACTAGGAACCATAGCATAACAGATTTTAAAGTTCTTTTTAGTCATGGCGACGTGATGAATTTCACTAGTAAAGAAATGGTCTTTCTTTTTATGAAAATTACAGTTTTATTCAAAATATCGTTGATATATTTCGTCACTTACTCGTACATAAAATAAAATAGGATATTAAAATATAAAGATTTTAAAAAATGATATATATTGTTGAACACATTATTACTATTTGAAATCAATATTACTGTATTTTTTTAACATAGATTTAACAAACAGGAGATATAGAAAATAATATAGCAAATGATACGGGATTAAAAATGGAGAATAATATTGACAAATCTTGAATTCGAGATACGATATCGATGAAGATGACATAAATAGAATTGGTCTCATTAGTTAAGTTGGTTAAGCGGTTGCCCTGGATAGGCAGAGGTCCTGGATTCGAGTCCCAGATGCGACTGAAATCTTTTTATTTTCTGTCATTTTTTCGTTTTCATGTTTCATTTGGGTTATGTTAATATTATTTTCTACAATGATCAGGAGAACAAAATAACGATTCTTGAAAAATGGACAAAAAATATGCCGACGATTTGTCGTTAAATCTGCGAATCAAACGTCAATCAGTATTCACTAATCAAGAATCGTGAAATACATTTTCCCACTCAAGAATAGAATAGCGGCGTAGATATCTTAATTAGACATTGAACAATAACGATTGGATTTTAAAACCACGGACACAAATAAAATAAGATTTTATTGGTACGGCATTTTTTCAAACCAAACCAATATAATCTTTGGAAATCATTGTATTATTTACGATTTAAAAAACGTCAATGTTAAAGTAATAATCGTGGCGTTACTTACTATTAAGGATAAATAATAATTTGAAAGCTACACCTTCTCTCATATGCAACTCGGGTATATGGGGGTCTTACTAAGGAGGCCCAACTCTTAAGTGCTAGGTTGTGGCTCCGGTTTGGCTGTACCTAATATACTGCCTTAAGCGCCTACCCTTAAATGGAACCACACATACACATGACCACCAATGTATAATATTATAATATGCAGTAATAACGAAAACGAGTTTCACGTAGGTACTGTCAAGTAAATGCGTGATGGCTTCCAAATATTCGAAATATATATTTTTGTTTCACGCTTTGCTATATTTAGGAAAGCTAGGCGGAAGACATTAAGGTATTTTAAAGAAGAGGAAGAAGTGAACTGTTTCTTGAAATTAATTGATAAACTAAAGTTCTTAAAAACTTAAGACAAGATTTTTGTGCATTTTTATGCATTTTTGTATGATTTTTGTGCATTTTTATGCACAAAAATCTTGTCTTAAGTTTTTAAGAACTTTAGTTTATCAATTAATAAATATTTGACAAGTCAAAGCAATTTTCACCAATGAAATGTAGACATAATTTGTCTCGACGCCATCTATTTGAGGGATTTAGCCTTTACAAGCCTTTCTCATACTAATAAAGTTGGTTGTTTACGGGTGAAAATATAATAATAAAAAAAACAGTAATTGTTGACTGAAACACTAGTATATATTGATTAACTTGGCGGGTTTGCGATAAGCCGACGTAGCTCAACGGTAGAGCATCTGACCGGACATCAGAAGGGTGCAGGTTCGAGTCCCGTCGGCGACATTTATCTTTGCTCGGAAAGGTTTTTTTTCAATTTGGATGAGTGTTTCAGGCTAATAATTATTGTTTATAAAAATAATTGTTTCTTGAAAATTCAAACGAGTTACGGAGGATGCCCAAGAGGAAGACAAATAATGCAATGTTAAATACTTTTGATAGTCATCATCGGACATCTCCAGAAAACGCCTCCACTCCTTCCAGCTTCACATCCTTTTTCCCAAGGACACGGTATAAGGTTATGGGCTCATGGGCTTTTACATATTTTAACATTTTAGATGGTTTTGTGTACAATACAGAAAGAAAAAGCGTCATCCCGGCTACTCTGTGGCGCATCAAAGCAGTGAACCCATGCACCCTTACCGATGCGAACATCTGCGAGGCGCTGCATCGCCAAGGGAGGCCGAACAGCGCCCTGTAAGCGTGGTTATGTGGAGTGTGTTATTATGTTATTGTATTACTTTGACTTCCAAAGTCGTCACCTTTTCGGCGAATAGTATGTAAGCAGGTACCTACCAAAAAGTTATCGCCTCCTTTCAAAAGCTGCTTAGATTGGTCAGGGCAGCTTTTCACGGGCCGCCTCCGACGTAATGACATGTTATCCTTTCAAATAAATCCTGTATTTTAATTTTGAGACCAGACGATTGACGTAATATCGGCGCAGGATCACGAATTGAGTAAGCTAAATCATGATACTTAAGTATTCGAAAAATAATGATACGAGTATATATTATAATAATGACGTTGTTTTAAGTCATTCTCAGATGAGGTACGGGAGGTATTGAGCAAAAGATTGAGTAAAAATAAAGTCCTCACGTGAAAAATGTTAACGGAGTGCGAATGTCAGGAGCATCCTCAATCGAAATATTGGTAGACCAAATACAGTATTCCCACCCAATGGCTATCTTTTTTTTCTTTGTTTTTCAGATATTTTTTAAACAATAGTATTTTATAGAATCTTTCAAAACTGAGTATGTTCAGTTTGATTATAAGAAATCTCGCATTTTTATATATTTATTTGATTACAATGTATACAAAAATATTACCAATAATTTTTTTTTATAAATAACTAACTGATGTGTACCCGGCCTTGCTCGGGATCTTTTATTTTGGAATAAAGTTATGAAGTCGTGAATTCTTGCTCGTCATCTGGGTGCCATAATTAGACACACATTCATTTATATTTACCTATATATATATAGATTTACATTTAGCAATTATTGACACTTATTTTATTACGATTTTATAATTGAATTTTTTTCCAACATTTAAGTAACTTAATTTTATTTTTTAGTTTTATTTTTTATATGAATACCGCACAAGAGTCCCAACTGCTCCCAACCGTTTGGAGTCAGTGAGACTATGGCATCCCCAATTGGGGAATGTTGTGAGGCTGAAGGTATTGGCGAGGGGAAGGAGAAGGGAGAGGAAGGTGGGAAAGTATCTGGCTATTCAGATCTTGTCACCGAACATGGCTAAAAGCCATTTCAAGCAACGTTTCAATTCTGAATGGTGGTCTTTCACCAGGGCGATACTGAGAGTATCTCCCACTCTGAAACGTGCGCAAATATGCTATATATTATTTTTAAATGAATTAATTGTGAAACAGCCCAAATGAATTAAATAAAATTTACTTGCGCACGCCGGGATTTGAACCCGCTACCTTCGGATTCGAGAGCCTTACCCCACGACCATGGAAGCCGTCGGTATGCGTATTCTTACATGATATTTGTTTTCATATTCTACGAAGGTAGAATGACCTGATTTTTCTTTTTATTTTTAATGTAGATGTCTCTTTTTTAGGTCTTCAGGTAACGCGGCAAACATTTCAGGAATTTCATGCCTCTCTATCTCCATATACTCGTATGTGTACCGAACAAAAAAAAAATCGATAATCGAATGTACACAGCCTGCGAAAATTCAAAATTCACCTTTTCTTTTGAACAAACCTTACATTTTGAGACTTATGAATGAAATACATTTGTGTTTCTCTATGCCCAGTATGGTAGTTGTGGTTCACAGGTGTTTAGATTTCGGAATTCCAGAATTCATTCAGCATCAATTGATAATCTACTGTTCTGTGCACGTGGAGCACGTTACAGAATGAAAACATTATTATTATAGAAACGTCTAAAGCTGCAAGTTTTATACTTCTCAACCTTACTCCTTCTCATCTCTTTCTCCTCCCCACTCCTTCAGCTTCACAACAAACCACGATCGGGGATGTCACAGTCCCACTGGCTCCGGAAATTTGGGAGCAGTTAGTACTCTTGTGCGGTATTCTCATAAAAAAGAATCATGTTTCGTTTACGTAGGCAGCGCAGGCTATTGTTCGGTGTATTTTTTTTCAATTACTCGGTTTCTGACAATGAATAGTTATAACAGAGCGGATATTCGGTACGGAGTTTTTCTGTCGACGTATATGGCCGTACATAAATCAAGCCGTTTTGGTACGGCCTTGCGCCAGGGCGATGCGGAACGCATTTTCCACTCAAAAAGATCAATAGTGCCTACGTCATAATACCTCATTCATATATTTTAAAAAAATAATGTAAATCATATTTAATAATGTTATTATTAAGTTTTGGGAGTATTTTAGTTTTTATTATTGTGACAGCTGTTTCGGCGTTTAAGGTCATTTTCAAACTGTGGTTAATCCACATTGTGACGACTTATTTATCTGATTTTATTTACTCCCACTCCTTTTCAATTTGGACGGGTGTTTAAAATATTTATTTGTTTCCGGTAAAACTGATTTAGTTAGAAAATAATTAAATTTCTCTATTCTGTGAGGTTTTTACATTTATAATATGTTTTTCCCGTATTTATATGACATTTTTTCATAACCGAGTGACTTCAATGTGTTATATTGCTTTGGAATTGTGAACATATATAGAAGTTGTGAATAAATCATTTTCCTTATTTTATTAATTATTGTTTTATTAGGATCATTCGTTCGTTTATTAATTTCCAATTTTTTAAATAAATTTAATCTAAGACCCTTTCATTTTTTTGTAAGGGTTTAGTCTCGTTGTTGTCAAGCGGGACGTGATTATTCACTAAGAGCTGTTTTGCGAATTTTGAAAAAAATGCTTTTATTATTCTAACATCGTATATGTTTTTTGAATCTAGTTGAGAAAGCCCTTCCCGTCTGCCCAATATAGGTAGCGTTTCAGTCGGCATGGTGACATGTTAATTCACATATGCCACTATTACTAAGTTCATGATTTTAAAATTGAAAAAAAATAAATAAATGGAGTTCTACGAATTAAACAAAAAAAAAATTAACTCATTCACATACCTTAAATTTCTGTGATTGTTTGTTAGGGATCTTAAAACCTCACACAGGAGCCAATATTTTCCTGCTAGGCTTTTCTATAGTAAGGTTGGTAGAGCTGAAACTTTAAGATGAAATTGTTTAAATCCACTTATTTAGTCAATTCAATTAGCAGAATTAAACGTGGAACACCCTTTTCTACTTTAACAGCATCTTAAAGGGGGTAGTTTAAATAATAATAATAATAATAATCGGACCATTTCTATAGAGCCGCTTTTGTGAGAAATCACCTCAGGGGCGCTGTACAAATATTAATTTTTATTGTATTACGTCTATTCTACGAATTTATTATTTATTTATTTTTTTACTAGCTGAAATACCTGGTGTTACCCAGAGTCATACATGGTTTGGAATAACATTTTGATGGTGTTTTACCCTACCCTTACCCAGTAATTTATCTCTTATTTTGAACGTCAAGTGGGCACACACTCATTACGAAATGCCAACATTCTACTTTAAGGGATAGGAAAGAGGGATGGGGGTGGTTTTAGAAATCTCATATAGACAGTGACCTTCCTCTTGTTTCGTCAAGTTTTCAAAATTTCATCACCCTTATGTAATAAAACTATAGATTTGTATACAAAACAAACACACACCGCTTGCCCGGCACATACTTTTTTTTATATAATAGAGATATAATATAGAAGAAGAAGATTAACACTTTATAACACACGTTGTACATGGTAATACATAATATATTTCCAGCGGAAATATATACCAACCATCCCGTTAATTAGGGGTACCTTATTAATTGAATTTTTAAAAATTAAATTACAGGTTTTGGAACGTTCCATGTCTGAGGTAAAGTTTATTATTTTAATCATTTTAAGGGGGAGAGGGATGTCGGAGAGGAATTACCTGTTATTTAGAAATATTGATAGTATTATCACGCAATACGATAAACGTAATGTTTTTAAATAGAAAAATATTTATTACATATTTTATAAATTTGCATTTATCAAAATCTAATCAGAAATATTACTTTTTCTGACCGTCAATATGACGTTATGACGTATGTTTTACAAAATATTTCAAATATGAATATGATTTTTAAAGGAGAGAAACATATTTTTAATCTTTTCTCGTTACGTTTTTGTAAATAAACTTAACCAAAAATTTGTAATCCGCATAAAAAAAAAAATAAAGTTACGTAGTGTTTATGAAAAAATTAAACTACACACTATTATTTTTTTAATTTATCTTATCGGCATGTTAATGAAAAACCTTCACAGCATTTTTTAATAATATTCAACTTTTTAAATGTTTTTGTAAAACATGCGTAGAACGGTCAGAAATGTGTAATATTTCTGATTTTCTTTTGATTAATGCTAAGCCCATGCAAGTTAAAAAAAAAAAAATTTTCTCTTTAAAAACACAAAAACAAACGGCAAAATAATATTATCATTATTTTGAATTAATAAATAATAACTCTCCGACTTCCCACTCCCCGTTAATAGCTTTGAAGATTTCTCTGTAAACTTCTAGCATATTAAACATGACAAATATAAAATAATGATTGCTAATATTTTTAAATAAATGCGTTCCAAGAATGAGGCTTCAAAGAGGTAAATAAACATAAGGTTAATACATAATAATAATCGTTGTTCATATCCTTTTAAGAAAATAAAATAAATATTAAGAAATTTTTTACATTTTTCTTTTACAATAATCGTAAAATAACTTTGCGTGCATCATTTTGATTAAATGATGATAAATTCCTTTTTTTTCATAATACGTAATATCAAAATGTTTTCGAATAAATAGTTTTTCATCAGAATAAAACATTGGTTCGGAAACATGTTGAAATTTATTATTAAAATTGTGACAAAACCAACTGATTTATAACTAAATCTATATAAATGAATTTTTGTCTGTGTGTCTGTCTATCTCAGATTTAAAAAAAAAATATTCGATCGGTTTTACTGAAAATAGCAGTTTGTTCTTATTAGTGCCGAGAGGCTTTAGATAGTAGTTTGAATGATATAAAATGAAATTTAAAATTCGTATGAAAAACATTGAACCCGAAATGTTGTATTTAGGTTAGCCCATAGATATATCACTTTGGTTAGCCACAGATTACATATTAAAAAGAAGAAGGTTTGTTTGGGTAGAATATTTCAAAATTTGAATACACGAGTAGGTACCTACTTAAGTACTCTTCATTTGATTATATTTGAAAAAAAAATAGTGGAATGAAACAAAATTTTCAAATGAATGTTTTTTTTTTGTTTCTTCGTTTAGAGATAGTAAGATCGCTTCCAAATCAATTATGGCACCCAAACGACAAGCAATAATTCTCAACTTCATGATCTAATTTTTTTTTAAATCCCTATGGCCGGGTACACATCAGCTAGTAAATAATAAAAAAAGGTGTTTTGTTTAACCACTATTTTAACAAATAAATATTTATATGATTCGAACCCAATGGTTCCTTCAATATACATTGTATCCTGACGAAGGAACCAACGGTGTCGAAACATTTAGATATTCATTTATTAAAATAGTCGTTTAGACAAAATATTTTTTTAATTCAATTTTAAATGTATTCCCCCAAAGCGATTGCTTCATATGAAATATGAAATCATTTTCTTATTACCTAATTAATCCTAAAATAATTTAACCGTAAATAAACTATGCAATGTAAGTATCGCTGGTGCAGCGACATCTACACAAAAATCAAAGCCACTAAGTAAATACTAAAAAGAATCTGCTGGTTGTTAACGCAGCTGTCCCAGTCTTTCGTGGTGTTACAACTTTAGGCTCCAATGACCTTCTTAAAACCATCAGCATCAACGTGATTTTGTGTACAGATAATTTCAATATACACACAGAGATGGCGCTCGCCTTTAGTAGACGAATCCATGCATTTCAAATAAATGCTCAATTTTAAATACCCATGACTTTTGTAGCGGAGCTATTAACAAATTTTTTACGCAGAATGAAGAGGGCCTTTTTTTAATTTTTTTATATTTGGTTGTTTTTACAGATTTTCACGCTTACCTAAGAACAATCCAGTAAAAAAAATTCAGTTAATATACACAAATTACATAAAGTTACAAATAATCATACATAGGATACACAAAACATACAATTATAAAAACTCACTCACTGAGACATAATACAATAGAAACAAGAGACACACAGAGAGACACGAGTGAGACACAATGTGTTTAGCCCATTAATTGTTACATATTTTTAAGTAATAGCAGGACATTTTTTCTGAAACTGTTCGAACTGTCATGGCTACAAGTTAAGAGGAACGTCTGCGCGACCTGTTTCATACAAAACTTAATTTTGTAAAATACCTAAAACTAATGACATCTTTTTTTTTATTAAAGGTTTAGTAAATATCTAGTACGCATGAGAAGTATTTTATTTATTTTTGTTTTACATTATGAAATATAGGAATTGATTTTTCGCGATTTTAGAAGAACTTTAACAATTAGTTGGTTAGTAACGGTGATTTAAAAAAAAGTTTTACCCCGCCTTTTTTGAAAATATAATAAAATAAAAAATACGTATATTTTTAAAAATATTAAAATATGCATTATGGTGGACTTTAAATTAAATTAAAAACTTCAAACGATTGATAACTTTGTGGCGTCATTATTAATTAAATAATTAAAAATGTACTTTGTTTACACCACTTTTATAAAAATAAATAAATATCTCTACATGTCCCCAGGAATACATTCCTGAGGATGATAGCATTGCTATAGAAACATGTAGAGATATATATTTATTTTTATAAAAGTGGTGTAAACAAAGTACATTTTTAATTTTTAAATTATTAAATTAATTAATAAAATTAATAAAATTTATAAATTAAAAACGACAAATTTACTTTGGAACACAAATTTTAAGAGTATCTTAAAATATCGACACGAAAAAAGTTGCCTCTAACATTATGAAATGTTTTTTTTTCATGGCGTACACTTCATAATTTAAAAAAAAAAAAAAAAACTTCTTATACGTACTAGATATTTACTAAACCTTTAATTACAAAAATACTTCATTCCGTTTGGATGGGTATTTTTGGCTTCAAATACAAAATTAAGTTATGTATGAAACAGCTAGCGCAGCCGTTCCTCTTAATATGAGAGGCATTTTTCAATTCTGGGAAAATCGCCTAGTGTTTTTTTCTGCCCATTTTACACTTTTTATTATGTTATAATAACACACGATGGTCGACGTTCATTTATTATTTCAGTTTTTCTATTACCCTCTTCTTCCTTATTTCATATTTTCTACTACTCTCTTAGTTATTATTTTGTTCTCTTTTCTTATTTATAATATTACTTTTACATATTATGTATTTACACTCTCTATGGGACGTGAGGTGTTGCACTAACCTCCCCACAATCCGGAATAAAGAACTTTATTTTATTTATTTATTAATATTAGAATGGCAAGAAAGATCCAGGGTGGATTATCCGTCCCTCTTTTGAGCTATATAGAAAATCGTGATTCCATCAAAATGTTAAATCAACCTCCAATGGGAGATGAGTATACCTGACTCAACAGGTAACTTTTTTCACGAGGAATATTATTTTTGGGGGTGGCAGTTTATTGAAGAAAATAAATTATTTTTCAATTAATTTAATAAATAATGAGAATACATTTTACACTGTTAAATAAAGCAAAGAATTTTCATAAAATTCCAATAAATAATAATTACAACATGCAATTAATATTTTTTTATATTCTTATTTGTCATCACGGCAGTGATTATTAAATGTTATATGTTTAATATTATGAAAGGATATTTAAAAGTGGTGATGATGGTATGATTTTTCGTTTTTTCCCTACCTAATGAATATAGTAGTATTTTGGTGATAATTAAAGTTATTACTGATTAAGGTAGTGATATTTGGGAACGTAGAACCATTCGAATTCGTATCCCTTGAGTCCGTATTCGTCATTCTTTTCTGTTTCTTCCCTGGGGGTGTCGGCATCAGCCAGTCTGACTGTCTGGATCTTGGGGTGGAAGCCTGTTGCATCAGCTGTATAACTCACTTTAGTAGCATACCCGTTTCTGTTGTTCACGTAGTATTCTCCCTTTTTGGCCCCATTGGTGTACCCTTCTTCTTGATGTCCATGGAAACCAACAGTGTAGTTAAATCTGTACAAAAGGTCCAGCACATCTGGTTCGGTGATTCCATTTGGAAGTCCAGGGTTCTCTCCTGGGCCAGTTGTAGTAGGGATATCTTCAAGTTTCACAGGACGCATTACGGCTGATACGAGAATAGGGTTAAAGCCTGGATTGTTTGGTGCAACAGAGTATGCAGGACCTTGCGTCGATGGTCCTGTTTGTTGATCATTCGGATTATTCTGGTTTTGGTATTGAGCATTTCCTGGATCTTGTTGATAGTCTGGGCTTTGCTGATAGTCTGGGTTTGGTTGGTATTCTGGGTTTTGTTGGTAATCTGGACTTTGTTGTTGGTACTGGTCGCTGCCGTATGACGGGTTTTGGGGCTTGTCGAAGGGTGTTTGGAGATCGATGGAAGGTTGTTGTTGGTTGTAGTTAGGCACAGAATTAGCTGGTGGGGGTGGAGGTGGAGGTGGCATTGGGATACTGCAATGAGAGCAAGATGCCACTGGGGCAGCTGCTGGTGTGGTCAGGACGATCGGCCTCGCTGTAGATGGAGCTTTGTACTGGTCGTTGCTCTGATAATTGGGAACCGGAGGTAGTGTGGACGTCAGTACTAGCAGCGGTCGTGGCGTCACATCAGGGGCTGTAAAAAGATATCACCAAATTGGTAAATAAAACCTGAAACCAAATCAAGTAAACGAAATTCTCAATTCAACAATATGAACAATATTTCACTATAACACCGCAAAACTTAAATTGTACCCCGGAGTCCAAAATCCTGAGACACTTCTGTATGAATTAACAGCTATAGGTATAATAGGCTTAGGTATTTTGTACTACTGTCATGGCATTAATCACATACAGATTTTATTTCACGTGTACTCACGAAAATTCCATCTAAGCTCAATATAAATAAAGCTAACCCAGAGCCGCCTCGAGGTGTTAGAACACCCATCCGTGTACGAAAATAACGAAACACTATTATGAATTTAAAGAAAACCCTTTATTTTCATTACTGGAATAGCTTTCAATCTGTAAGGTCTGTGAACCGTTTATAAAAAAAGGATTATTACCGATATTATAAACAGTTTTGTTCACTGTGAATTTGATTAGGTAAACGACTTTTTTTTTTCTAGTGGTCTGCCCTCTGGTTTGTTATGCTTAGATTACTGCATCTCAGGCTTTTCATTATTTTCAGATCTTCTTATTGTTAAATCAGTCTTTTTTTTTATCACATTTACTTATTGGATATTTCATTTCCATATCGTCAAACATACACAACTTTGCACAATACTCCATAATGTCACAACAGTGATTTTTCAAGCCTTTATAACTTCAGATACCTACTCATCTCATAGCACCACGTACCACCGTTATATTAAATTTCTTCCTGTTTATTATTTACACATTTTCTTCTTCTTCTTTCATTAATATGAAATCACACATATTCTTTTCCTCGCCCCATTTAAACAATTTGTTATGTAAATTTAAAATTTATTTTTCTTCTTTTATTTCGTATTTCTTTTTAAATTTATTTTGATATCTTCTTTTAAATCACTAGATTCACTGATATATACACTATCCAAGTAAAAACTTGTACATATTCAAATTTATATCACCCGTATATTATACATAATTTTAATGTAAACTCTTGGTCTCCCAAACAAAAACAAAAAAAAAACAAAAAAACTTTTGATATGTTCTTGTATTCACTTTTGCTTGCATATTTGTAGATAAAATTGACGAAAAATAATGCTGATGAATGCATCAGTTTTATAGAAAGTCGAATCAAATGGCGGTCGGTGCGGCACAAATTCAAAATGCCGCCCCTGGTAATACTCACTGTGTGACAGTGTACGCATTTCCTTGACTCAAGTTATGCGAAGAGCTGTGAGAAAAAATCCTGCATGACAAAATATTTGTCCATCACGGATTCAAATTTAAATAAGTCTGTTTTAGTGATATTTGATAGCAAATATTTGCCATAAGAAACGGGTTTAAAACGTAATATTATTTGATTTATTGCATGTTAAAATGTTTATTGTATTTTTATAATTTCAGAGCTTTAATCAATGCTTTACAAAAGCCACAAACACTTTGAAGTTGGCATTGAGAATACTTTTATGAAGGATTACGGAAGTCTCAAAAAGTAGGGAGTGATCATATTACTATGAAAAATATTCTCAAAATATACTATTATTGAACTTTCTCTTCGTGACGTACTTGTATTGTTGTCGATAATCAACATCATTCAGGAAATATTATTCATAAATATTAATTGTTTATTTCCTGGTTATATTTAAGAATACGAATCTGGGTAAAGTTCAGAGTTCACGACATGTCATTTCTTTCAGATCCACCTTGAACGAAAAAACAATCTGGTATTTTAAGACAAGTGTTGTCGCTATTGTTTTTTTTTTAATGGTTTATTGTACACGAAATAGTTATTTCATCGCATTGTTTTCCCGTCGAGAAAAGGTCAATTGGAATCAAAATGAGGTAGGGCTTTGTATCAAATTAAAAATAATTGGGTTATAAATGTATTTTCCGTTCACCAAAAAGGACCATTTTCAACCGAACAAGTTCCAAACGCAAGGTGTACAGTCTTACATTTGATAGACAAAAAATGAGATGCTGCATTCGTTTAAAATGTTATAAATGGCAATACAAAGATGGCTCATAGGAAAATCAATGTAGGTAAAAAAAATGATCCAAGTGCATATGTTTTACTTTAAACAAACTGTGTTAAAAAATTAGTGGTAGGCACTTTCGAAAAGGAAATGATTCTACGTCATATTCTAAGATAAATTTATGTTTTAATTTTTTTAGTATTTAACGCTTTGCAAGGAAGATATTTACATGGAAAGGCGATTTTTTTTGTAATTTTGAAAATTTGTGTATCGAAATAACTATGTATTAGAAGTGAGAAAAAAATATAAAAAATAAAATTCATAGATCAAAATTACAAATTAACAAAAATATGTGAGAACCCATGAATTATGATGATTTCAGTTGTTTCTTTCAAATGAACTGTTAAACTTGAATACGTGAAAACATTTGAATACGAAGAACATATTTCAAACACAATAAATATATACAATTAAATGCCAAGCTATATATTTTACATAAAACTTATGCATTTCTTTAATGATAACTTCAACATTGTAGTACTAGTATGACAAAGTGGTTAAATCTAGAGAGGAACACATCGCAACATAACTTTATCAAAATTATGAAAAGTGATGTCGCCAATTTACATAAATCTTTCGACTCCTAGGCCCCAGATAGACCAATGAAATGATTTTTCTACTTAAGAAAGAATTTCGGTATTAGAAAATGTTTAATAAATTTCAGCAGAAGTAAAGAAAAATTATAGTTTCTTTGCTCACAAAACACTTCTATCGGGTTTTCTCTTCAGTGTTTGTACATCTAGCCGGATAAATCTATAATGGTTCTAGTGAGAAATAACTAAAATAATCATACCGTAATGTTTCCAAAGGCATTAATAGCGAAATACATTATTTAAAAGTGTTAATTAATGCAGACATTTGTTGATTTTTCCTTACCAGCTCCCAGGCGAATGTTTTTCATAGAAAGAATCTTGAAGTTCCCTTCCGCATCAGTTGCATAGACAGTTACGTGGTACACTCCATCGGCTGTGATGAATCCAAACTCTCCCATGATGATTCCGTTTTCATCTGGAAAAATTTGATTTAAACATTAATATAAAAATCATTTAAAAAATATATATATTTTGAATTTTTATATTTTTTTTATTTTTCTATTTCATTTACATATTTTGTATTAGAGAGATTTTAAAATAGATTGTATTAATAGATTAATATTTTAGATAGATATATAAAATTTTTATAAATACATAAACACATTATCTGGTAAGACGGAACAATTTACAAAAACATCATTTGCAAAAAAGCAGGTAAGTTTTTTACGAAAATAGTCTCAGCCGGTGTACGGCTGGCCGAGCGCAGTTTTACCAACGGCACACGACAGAATTTCTAGACCATAGAAGCTCGGCGTTCCAAAGGTTAAGTACTTATTTTGTTGGATTAACCAGTGACGATTCTGCTATATAAAAAAATATGAGTATTTGAAAATGATTTTTACTTATTTTTTTTTTAAATATTTAATTTACATTTTACAAAAAAAAAAAAAAATGCAAAAGTCCCGATAAACTACTTTTTGTAGTTTATCTAATGGGAGCTTGTTATTAAAAACTCAAAATTTACAGTGCGGGTTACAAAATCTATATCTATATAAAAAAAACATATGTTATAAACTTAAAACGTAAATATTTTTCAAGAATCTTACTGTAAAATATTTCTACATTAAAATTCGTTGGTGTACATTTTAGTGGTATCCAGTAGCCGTATAGCGCGTGACCACCAGGAATGGAGGAGACTGCTTCTTCACAAAAGTAGGTATGGGATAACCAAAAAGTTATTTTAACGTACGTACACCCGCCAACAAACAATTCATCTTAATATTTAGAAGCATTAATTGCTTATTTTTTTTTTCTAAAATATTTGAATTAGCGCCATAAAATAAAAAAAAAGAAAATACTTTTTTATGTTATTACCTTTGTTTAGCGGGTAAACCTTTTTTTCAGTCATGAGCTATAGATCTTTGACATTTAAAATTCACTGTTAAAACTATAAGCCTTGTTGTTTTTTCCAATATTTTATTTGTTATATAATAAATCTAGGACGAAATTGAGCCGTAACGCAAAAATATGTGATGAATTTGCCTCGGTAAGGAGGAAGTTGGAAGACATCTGGAAGGCCTTCATCCAGCGGTGGTTTGCGTTTGGCTGATTAAAATGACGAATTGCCGTTCAAAATTACGATGTCAAGGTTAGAAGAAGGTAGTAAGTACCAGCGTATTTAAACAAATCGATTTAATTAAAGTAAACACATAATCGTGTAGATGAATAGTTATTACGTATGCATGCATATTATATAATGTACAGCTTAATCATAATCTTTATTTTCAATAATCTCCGGCAACTCAGCACCGTTGCTGACTCCTCGGAGGAGTCACAGGCCATGTTTAATAAGTCCTTGTCATCATCAGCGAAGTGATGGATCACATTCAGCGAATCATCACCATCAATAGCTGCGGCGAACAAGACAACCGAAGACAGGAAATTAAATTTATCTACTTGCGCTTATTGCTAATGGCACGAGGAAGAATAAATTCACAATAGGCAGGAATCCATTAATTTATCTACAAATTAATGCAACCATAAAGTTTATCTCATTTGTTACAATAATAATCCACTTCATACCTGAAGATCTTTTTAAAGTATCATTAAGCGATACTTTAAAAATATATTTTTCTAATCCCATTGTAACATATTTTTAATTTGATAAAAAATTATATTATAGCATTAAAATTCCTCCTAAAATTTTACTACGAAGGTTTCCACGTCATATATATTTTTTCTGGTGTCTTTTGGTCTCATATGGACTCTTATGGACTCTTATGGACTCTTATGGTCTCTTATGGTCCCTGATGGTCTCTTATGGTATCTAATGGTCTCTTATAGGCTCTTATAGTATTTTATAGACTCTTATGGTCACTTAATAATAATAATAATAATAATCGGATGATTTTTACAGCGCCGTTTTTGTGAAAAATCACCTCAAGGGCGCTGTACAAATCTTACTTCCTATTCTTAAATGATTCCTATATTAATTAATTTTTATTTTTTTTGGACACTATCATTACACATTATTTATAGACCATATAAAGAGATGCAGTTAGATTATCAAAATTAAATACGGCTTGGTCTAAGTTTTCATACATGTTTAATTGAAAAAAAAAAATAAGCTAACTGTATTTATTCCTTATGATATATTGCAAGACGCTAATACAAATGATAGGAGTTATGTGAAGTTGGGCGGCGGGTGGGGACTGGGGCCGGGGGTACTGATCCTTTCTTCCAATCTTCTTTGTCTTTGTTGGTGACGGGACGCTTGGTGTTGGTTTGCCCGTACGCCAGGTGGCGCTCGTCGGCCGGCTTCAGGATCTGGAAAGAGCACATCAGCGTGTCGTCTATTTCTCGCCCCAGCCGGTAGTATCCTTGTCGGGGTCGGGCCACAGCAGGTCGCAGAGCAGCCTTGTCGGGCACGTCCGTGGGCCGCATGATGCACCGGATCTGCTCCGTGAACTGGAGGTCAGAACTCAGGTCGCCGTGACAGCAGAAGATCTTCTCGTCAAATGTTTTTATTTGCTATTGCGCCTTTCTCGGTAGCCACGAAATCTAATTTTGCGGATTGCGGTTGTGGTACAACATTCAAGGTTATACAATTATATCTTTGCAGCTATTAAAGGTTCCAAAATAGCACATTCACCATTAAGTTTGAGTTTGAGTTGTCTAGCTCGGTCGTATACGATATTGTTTACAATCACCATAGTTCAAAGAATAACATTGTAAATCATTCACTCTGGGACACTTTTAACAGGCAAAGGTCTTTTAACAAGCACATGTGGCGAACGCCTTCGGCCGATGACCGATTCTTTTGGGTTAATTTAGAACAACGAGACAGATTTGAACTTAAAATATTTGGGTTTTTATTTGATTTTTTATTATAAACTTGATTTAAGCCCGAAACAGCCACACTAAAATTATATGATTTTTATAAATGTAACCTAAAAATTATTGCGGTTATTTTATGCTATTTTTACACCGGGAAAATTAATAACTTCCCAATATTTCCGAGATAAATCAGGAGCGACTATAAAACGCAGCCGGCAGCCACGGGGGCGCCTAGACTAGTTATGGTCTCTTATGGTCTCTTGTGGTCGCTTATGATCTCTTATGGTCTATTATGGTATCTTATGGTCTCTTATGGTATCTTGTGGTCTCTTATGGTCTCTTATGGTCTCTTATGGTATCTCATAGTCTTTTATGGTCTCTTGTGGTCGCTTATGATCTCTTATGGTCTCTTATGGTATCTTATGGTCTCTTACGGTGTATTAATTAATCAAAACAAATCCTTTAACTCTTCCTTTGGTATGAAGGTCTTCACCACAAATTTTAAGGTTTCGATTAAACATTAGTAAAACTTGAAAGTGCCTTTACACAAAATTGACGAAGGATGGCATAATCTCCTATGATACTTGTTCCTTTCAAGACCTGAAAGTAAAGTATAAAAAAAAATTCACTACGAAACACCGAGCATGTTAAGGGGAACGGCTGCGGTGCTTGTTTCATTCATAACTTAATTTTGGATTTGAGGCCAAAATACCCATCCGAACTGAATGATACACTTTTTTAATTAAAGGTTTAGTAAATATCTAGTATGGGTGAGAAGTGTTTCACTTATTTTTGTTTTAAATTATGAATGAAGGCCATAAAAAAAAATATTATTTGCGAGTTTATCGTATTTAAAAAAAATATCACATTTATTTTAAATACGATAAATATAAATATATCATAAAAATATAAATATTTCACAACGTAAAACAAAAATAAATAAATTACTTTTAATCCGTACTAGATATTTACTATACTTTTTGATGAAAAAAAAGATCATTAGGTTTAGGTGAGTTTTTTGGCCTCAAATCCAAAATTAAGTTTTTTTATGAAACAGGCCGTGCAGCCGTTCCTCTTAATAATTTAATTATGTGCCTTTTTCTCTCCCGAGACAATAATAATGTTATTTTTAAATTTAATTATTGAATATAATATTAACAAATCTGAAATGAAATATGAAACAGAAATAAACAAAAGGTAACGGTCGCATCTGGGACTCGAACCCGTGACTCCTCGGTCTATCTGGAACCAGCGCTCTACCAATTAAGCTAATGCCACATTAGGTATTACTTATCGTCAATTTTCGATTTAAGAACTGTCAATATCATTTTCTATCAATTTCCATATTTTTTGGCTGCTATCTTTCCGTATGAGACTACAAGATGCTACCCGATTTTATATTGTATCTAGATAGTGTGTCTTTTTTGTTTCGTATTTAATTTGAGATTTGTTAATGTCATAATAATAATAATAATACTTGGATGACTTTTAAAGCGCCGTTTTTGTGAGAAATCACCACAAGGGCGCTGTACAAATATTACTTGCTAGGGTTTATCTTATTATGTACGAGGTGTGTTCAAAAGAAAAGGTGAATTTTGAATTTTCGCGGGCTGTGTATATTCGATTATCGATTTTTTTTGTTATGTTGGTACACATATGTTTATCATATGTGAGCATTATCAGCCATTTTGGATTAGTGGTTTGCTTTTGACCCCTGGAAAGGTAAGTAACGTTTTTGTGTGTTCTTCGATTTTTTACTTTTGAAAAAAATGAATATGTATTAAATTTTGCGTTAAAAATGGAATAGAGTGCTCCAACGCACTTAAAATGTTGACTGTGGCATTCGGCAAGTCTACTTTGTCTAAAAAAAGTGTTGATAAGTGGAACAAGCGCTTTACAGAAGGCCGAGGAGATGTTAATGACGATGAGCGTCCTGGAGTTGCAACCACGTCAACAAACGAAGAAAACATCGAAACAGTGAAGAAAATGGTTTTGGAAAATCGTCGAATCACTATTAAGGAAGTTGCAGAGGATGTTGGCATATCAATCGGCTTATGCTATGCAATTTTCTAGGATGTTTTGGGCATGAAACGTGTGGCAACGAAGTTTGTTCCGAAATTGCTAAATTTTGAGCAAAAGCAACGTCGCATTAGTATCGCTCAGGAGTTGTT
The DNA here is from genome assembly GCA_022606495.2 of Halesus radiatus. Lineage (NCBI taxonomy): Eukaryota > Metazoa > Arthropoda > Insecta > Trichoptera > Limnephilidae > Halesus > Halesus radiatus. The sequence goes on from JAHDVE020008214.1 coordinate 59,957, forward strand.
GAATGACGTCAACGACTGATTTGCTTAAAAGGGTCATAACTGGTGATGAAACGTGGGTATATGGTTATGACGTCAAAACCAAGGCCCAATCATCCCAATGGAAGCGGCCAGAAGAGCCAAGACCGAAAAAAGCACGCCAAGTTCGATCAAATGTGAAGGTTTTGCTCACTGTTTTCTTCGATTAAAATGGCGTGGTGCATCATGAGTTCTTGCTAATATGTCGTACGGTTAATAAGAAATACTACAAGGAAGTTATGCAACGTTTGCGTGAAGCAATACGGCTCAAACGATCGGAATTGTGGAAAAACAAATCATGGATTTTGCATCACGATAATGCACCAACTCACACATCAATGCTTGTTCGTGATTATTTGGCCAAAAACAACACCGTAATCATGCTTCAACCACCGTTTTCACCAGATTTGGCTCCCTGCGACTTTTTCCTACTCCCGAAACTGAAGAGACAAGAGAAAGGAAAGCGTTTTGCCACAATTGATGAGATAAAGTCAGAATCGAAGAACGAGCTGATGGACATGCCGAAAACCGCATTCCAGAAGTGCTTCGAGGATTGGAAGAAGCGCTGCCATAAGTACATTATATCTGAGGGGGATTACTTTGAAGGGGAGAAAATGGATATTGATGAATAAATAAATACTTTTCGAAAAAATTCGAAATTCACCTTTTCTTTTGAACACCCCTCGTACATATACAGACGTACTTACCTGGTAGGGCACTCCAATTAAAACGTTAAATTACAATGTTTTGGGCTGAGATGATATGACTAAATCTTATCTTCAATGATTAAATATTACAATGAGGTTTATAACTTCATTAAGTTATTAAAATAAAATCATAAAGTACTTTCTTCAATAAATGTGTGATTACTTTGTGTACACAACGGTTTAAAATAAATATATTTTTTTATTTTTAAATTTACAATTTAAACAGCGGTGTACACAATGAAAATCTTATTAATTTTATTTTTTATGAAAGTTAATTTAATTTTTTTTTTATGAACAATTATTAAATTTTCAGTTCAATCTGTCGTTTTATTCCGATATGATCCTATACAGTTTCCAAATAAAACAACAACTAAATACGTTCACTCAGTAAAAACTGGAGCAAAGACTTAATTTCTATTGTCGTTAAATTTGGTATTAGGTATAACGTTACATATACAGGGTGTAAAGTGACGTAATTGACTTACTTTACTCAGTGATTCGTTACATTATTTATTTCGATTATTGTATTTTAATTTACCTAAATAAATTATAAAATTGGTAGGTATTTGACAGGTAGGGTCGTGATGGGGGGTTGGGGGTTACTCCCCTGTGTAATCAGTGACGACATGTGGAATTATAAAAAACAAAAATTTGGATGAAAACAATGTCACTGGAGGCCAAAATTTCATTAACATTTTTTACTTCGTATTTGGTTAAGAATCACTGGTTAAAATAAGCCAGGTACATCTCTTAACACCCTGTATAATAAAGAAAATGTTGTTTAATCGTTGTGTTGGATGTTGTAACAATCGAATATTACCAAGGAGAGTTGCATAATGTGACAGGAATCTATTTTCTCATGGTCAATTTATGACGCAATGTATCGTCAAAAATACCGATATATGCTGATGGCAGGTGGAAATAATACAAAAAAAACAAACTCCTATGGTCAAGTGCGTCGCGGCCTTCTTTGGTCTGCGAAAGGCAGCTGAGATGGAGCTATATATAATGTATTAGGTATAGGAAGTTAAAGGTAGGTTCCATATTATCTATTGATAATAATGTGATGATGTCGCCATGCTGTCTGTGGTCTCGGAACAAAATTTTCCCGGGAGAACAGTTCTTATAATAAAAAAAAACAAAGTTCAACTGGGTTGGTTGTTTGGTGAAACTTTTAATAATAATAATAATTGGTTGATTTGTATAGCGCCGTTTTAGTGAAAAAACGCAATCACATTTTGTGCATAAGTTAGCAAGAAATAAACGTAAATAAAATTTTCACAAGATTTTTTTTGTACTGACCTACCATCAGCGGGATGCTTACTGTATAGGAACGATAGCACTTCCTACCCTATCTTACTCACAAAAAAAGAAAAAATAATGAAATTATTGGAAGAAATTAAGCTACGTATCGCAGCGTCGCACTCGTCCTACCTACGGCCCTTCTATAACGAGTCAAAGGCTAAGTATGTAGAATTACGCATATGTCACATTCAATTGCTGACTGCATTTTTTTCAAGATATGTACATGTGTGCGCAATGCGCGTTCAAGGGAAGACTCGTTTCTGTTACTGTCGAAAACAGCCGTCCCTTTCGACACAAACCACAAATCCAGCGATCAGCGCCATCTGTTGGTACTTCTATTTATTAGTACAACTTTTCTAACGAAATAATTATCGTATTATGTTGCGTTTCTTTAATATGCGTAAATGAAGCGGTTATTTGGATATTTGCTGTGGCAGGTAATCCCAACCAACATCGGCTGAAGCCAGCAGCTTTGTCATTCACTGTGAAAACTTATCACATCGGCGGTAAGTTTTTTTAAAATACTTATTAATTTGCTGTTTTTCTTACTGCCTACCCTGATTAAAAAAAATCTCTGCACGCCACTGCCTTCCATCATCACAACATTTTAACCAAAGACCACAGTTGACAAACATATTTGAATATAGCTATTTTCTCATATATTCTTATATTTTTTTGTTTTTTACAGTTTCTCTACACAGATGGTATAGGTCTTGAAGGAAATATTTTCCTTCAAACCTATGCCATCCGTGTGGAGGGTCTTTCAGATGATAGGAAGGAGTGAACTTGGGACATGAAGAGACCCATGTTGTAGGAGGGAGGAAACACAGAGGCCGGAAAATCATTTCATCGCCGAGCTGTTGAAAACAAGAACGATTCGTAGAAGTGAACTGTGCACCGATGCTGAAGGGGTCTATGACGCTAGTTTGTCAGAGCATTTTCCATTGAAATACCGGTATAACAAGGACAGCGTTCCCACTTGACATCTGTGCTCCAAAGATTGCAATCCATTTGTTACGATAGAGGAATATATCAAATAAACCGTCTGTTTTTTTTCAAATATTTTATACACTATACATATTGTTACACCAAGCATATTAATGATGAGCTTGTTGGTAAGATTGCTTCCATTAAATACGATATGACAGCGAAAGAAACACATAATTACTTAATAGAAAACCTTAGTAATTAAGTACATATTTGCGAAGTAGGACCACGTAATTAAAAACAAAAACAAAAAACGTTTACACGTAGTTACCATTGGACTAAGTAGACGGCCAAAATAAATATACATTTTTAGGCTTGTTGAAACAATTCTAAAAATAAGTTTAACCACTCTACTACGAATAAGTAGTCACCAAATGTTAAGATTAATTTAAATTCTACGAATAAAGTCAAATTTAACATTTTTATTTGCACTTAGTCGGGAATTTAATCCGTGACCCCGGTAGGCTCAGAGTCAAGGATTTTAACTCTCCGTTCGTAAGTCGTCGTCAAATCGATTAAATTTGTATTAGCGACCTTTATTTAAAAGCGTATTATGTCATATTCACCTTTTTTCTCTCTTCTGTGTTGCTGTCCTTCGATGTTAAATCCAAATTCATACGGTTTATCCTCGTCGGTGTATTTCGATTTTGCTTCAATTGTTATTGGTACAATTTGCAGGAACAGAAAAAACACTGCCAAGTTGAGCATCTGAAAAAAAGGGTAAACACAGTTAAAGCCTGAAATCGCACTTAAAAATCAAGGATAAGGATCAATTAAATAAACAAGCAACATGAGTACCAAATAAATACACATCGAAGTGTTGAATTCCGACAATAAAATATATAATTAGTTGTGATCAGATAAGATTACCGGGAAAATATGCAAAACTACTTATTGGTTTAAAAAGGTGTTCAAACATAAAGTCAAGATAGTGTGCAAAAAATGCAGGCATGCCTAAGAATTTTTTAAGTGATCATTGAAGCCACATTCAGAAGTCATTTAAATATTCGGCGCCGACGCTTATGCGTGCGTTTTTCGTTCGAACGTCTACGGTGCTTACGTTTTGACAGCGGATATAATGGCAGACAAAGAACAGAAAATGAAAATTTAAAATATTTATGTTTTCAAATATCAAATCTTGATCAAATATGGAATTTTACGACAATCGTTCTTTGCAAATGTGTAACTCAACAACGAGTAACGTAAGATAAAGTTTTCAGTAATGGCACAAACTGTTAGGTTAAATCACTGGTAAAAAAATCATCTGCAACGTTTACACACTCGTATCATATTACATACAAAATCAAGAAATATTTCGGGAAAAAGAACTCCTTCGTGAATAAAGGAATTTTTATTTTAAATGTTGTGAGTACCGCACAATAATCCGAACTCCTTCCAACCATCTGGAATCCATCTAAGTGAAACTATGGTTATGTCGTGAAGTTGAAGGGAGTGGGGAGGGGAAGGAAATGGGGGAGAAGAAGGTAGAGAAGTACATATAAAAAATATTTAATGGTACATGTATGAGTATATCATAATAGCTAATTACAAAAAAGTATAAATTTAACAATTATTATTTTTATAAACAATAATTATTAATCTAAAACACTCATCCAAATTGAAAAAACCTTCCGAGCAAAGATAAATGTCGCTGGCAGGACTCGAACCCGCACCCTTCTAATGTCCGGTTAGATGCTCTACCGTTGAGCTACGTCGGCTTATCGCAAACCCGACATTTATCTTTGCTCGGAAGGTTTTTTTTTTTTTTCAATTTGGATCAATTAATAAGTATAAATTTATTTAAAAAACAGTGCCGAACTCAATATAGAAAGATTTCTCGTGTTTGAGTTGGGGAGCAACGCCATCTAGCGACAGTAGTGAAAAAATAAAAGTACATCAAGAATGTTATATCGATTATGTTTGTGTTGTTGTACACGATAGTTACTACAAAATAGAAGACTAAAGGTACGTGATACCAGAAATGCAACAATAAGGTGCATTCAATATATAAACATAGTACATTCATATTTCGAAATCGATCGAAAAAGTACCTGGCTATTTCAGATCTGTTCACCAAACACGGATAAAGTCATTTTAAGCAACCTGTCGATTCTGAATGTAGGTCTCTCACCAGGGCGACACTGAAAGTATCTACCATTCCGGAACGTGCCGCAAACATATTATACATTTTTTTTAAATTAATCAAATAAAATTTATCGTACCACGGAGGTTGTCTAGTAATTTATTTATTTATTTTTAAATTTGAAAACAAAACAAAAACATTAGCCACTAATCTCGCTAGGACAGTCCTGTGTTGAGATGAGCGGCATTACAATATTAGTGAAACCAAAAATAATAATAAGTAAATAATAATAAGTAAGTAATAATAAGTGGATAATAATGATAAAATCGAGTATACAGAAGGTTTCAACATTGATTACAACACGGATAAAGCGAAATCACCACTCTCAGCTAACATAGACTTTTTGACAATTTTTTAAAATAAATTTAGCGTATCTATAGTTTTAATGTTGTCACTAAGCCTATTATAAAACAAAGGAGCTTTACAAGAAAAACTCCCTTGTCATAATGATGTTCTGTTATTTGCTTATAACTATTGAAAACACGACAATGGGAACAACGTTTATCTCCCTTTTTATATCATAAGACTATCGACTGTTTACAAATTCCATATAAAATAAAGTTCAAAACAATCATAGTTTACTGAACTTGTGACGATATGAGTTTTTTGTACGTAATTTGAAGAGAGCGCTATCCATTCAAAATTACAAATGCTTACGACGAAATATGCAACGGAAAAAAAAACCTGCAACTCAAATAACTACTATTTTTTTTTTTTTACTAAAGATGCATGCAACAGTACATGTGTCTTCAAAATACTACGTTTGGATGCGCAAAAAACGATACTTGAGCGTGAATATTTGTCGGGAATGAGCGATTAACAGCTGGTCGTGGTTGCGATTAATTTCTGTACATACATAACATATTCGGTGTTTCGTAGTGAAAATATTTTCATGCTTTACTTTTAGGACTTGAAAGGGATAAGTATCATGGGAGATTGTGCTATTTTTGGTCAGTTTTGTATAAAGGCACTTTAATAATGTTTAATTGAAACCTTAAATTTGTGGTGAAGACCTTCATGCCAAAGGAAGAGTTAGAGGGTTAAAATATTTGTTCTGATTAATTAACACACCGTCAGATACCATAAGAGACCATAAGAGATCATAAGAAACCATAAGAGACTATAAGAGACCATGAAAGACCATAAGAGACCATAACTGACCATAAGAGTCTATAAGATACAATAAGGGCCTATAAGAGACCATAGATACCACAGGAGACCTTAAGAGGCCAAAAGAAAGCACATGAGACTATAAGTCATCCCTTATTATAAGGTTTTATTTTTTTAAGTACACGAATATATATTTCTGTTGGGTGGTTATTTATAATAAAAAAAATGGTAATGACAAAAGGTTTAGTGTTCTAATTTCATTAAAGCTTATTTTGGTACATAATTTTCTTCCTGCTGCACAGATAAATTGTCCAGAAAAAAATTACACAGAAATCGACATTATTGCACTATTTATTAAAGTGATAATTGCAAGATAACTCGATTAAACTTGAAAACAAATTATTTATATCCCGTTGATTACTCGCTTTCCAGTAACTGATATTATATTTAGTATCTGCTCTGACTGATATGCGTCTACGATAATAACTGAAACCAGGAGATCTATTCTGGCCCTTTCTAAGGAAAATTCCTAATCCTTTTCCTTACTCATAAATACTTCTTGTTTAACTGCGGTTCCGGTTCTCTCGAATGACGACTGTCATTGAGCGAGCGACATTATTTAAAAAAAATCGATATTTGCGTAGTTTTAACAAGAAAAAAACTCAATAGTATGTATGGATTGAATTTAAACATTATTTTTGAGTTATTTGTGGTATAATAATGCTATTAAGTTAACCAAAACAAGGAAATTGCCATGTTTGTAAAGTACCTATTCCAAAAGCCCGAAATGTCAGATAAAACTGATTTAAATTCTGAAATTTATAATAAACTACACCTGTAAAGCAAGCAATAATTAATAAGCAAGTCTTAAATATGTGTGATGGACCTGCAATTTTTAATAATACTGTGACAATTAAACCACAAATTCCTTTAAAAATGCATTGTCATTGAGAACAATCTTTTTACGCTTAAGGAAAAGGATACGAAATTTTCCCTAAAAAGAAGCAGAATAGGCTACCTGAAAAACGATGAAAATAATCATGTCATATTTTTTAATAACATGCGTATGTAAGCGTTTAGCGAAAATAAAATTATAAAGTACATTATTTTTACATGCAAAATCCATTTTAGTGCGAATCGTAGCATTATTTAATGTTAATGTGACTGACATAATTATGTACTGTAGGAAAAACTAAATTTATGTTCATGTCAGCGTATCCGGTTCGTAAACAAAACATTAAATTTTTCTCTTTCATCTCAAGGCAACCGGGGATATTAGGATGGAAATTCGAAAAATATCACTGGGCGTCAAAATTATGTATAAAAATTTGAATGACATTTTTTCTCCATAAATAATTATTATTGATATATCCAAGTCTAGTTAAAGTCATCGATAAATATCGAACCTTTTTTATGCGAATTACGAATATTAAAATTAATATATTCAAGAGCGGTTTATGTATCCCGGAAATGTTATTTAATTATCGTTAATTCTTTTGAATGTTTCAGTTCTCAGCAGTAAATTAAAAGAGAGAATATTAATGGTACAAAATTATAATTTTTTACGATTTTCATATTATATATCAGTATAATGAATATAAAATGTCTAAGTCAGAAGGTACATATTTTAAAAATTGATTATTCAATAGGATTGTAAATTTTTTTAAGCTCATTTTTGAAGAATCCATCCCTTCGAATGAAATATAAATTTATAATTTCTTCAAGAGATTGGTATTCACTTTGAGGCATCATTATTAATTAATGAATTAAAAATTACTTTGTAATCACCACTTTATTAATACATATATATCAACATGTTTCGAAAGCGATGACTTCTTCTTCAGGAATATACCGAATACTAAAAAATAATATTGTCAAGTATAGACAAATGATAAACATAAAGGGGTATTTTTTTTTGTTATTGCATAAATGGAGTTTTAGAAATAAGGTAAAAGAGTTTTACACAGGGGAAAATATTCGAAGGTATTCTGTTAACCACTTTACTTTATCTGTAAGGAGCCTGCTCAGCGCTAAATCTAGTTTAGGACCGATCCCTGACTTAGATGAAACTACAAAAAAAATTTGGATGTTCTTAAAATTAGCCAGAAAGCCAGAAGAGGAGGAAGGCGTTAATTTAGAAGGTTATTTTATCGTATGTTTTAGATATTGCAGACTAGACGAAAATGATTTTTTTAAAATCAAAAAGCCATATTTTAAAACAGCATTTTTCAAACTGCCAGAAACATAACATCTACTGATTTTAAATAATTCACCTGGAATTTTATCCGCAGTTTTAAAACTAACTTATCTCGTGAATTTAGTACAGATTTTACGTTACGCTGTAAACTTTTTTTAAATATTCATTATCTTTTCGGAAATTTATTATAAAAAATGCTCTTTCCTTTTGTAATTTGCGCCGTTTTTATTCAAGATACGGTAATTTTTATTTTTCGTTCGTTAAGTAAATCTTAGTTTTTTGTTCCAATTAAAAAATTGTAGGAGGAACCATTCCAGCCGCGGACCCCTGTCCGTGAGAAAAGGCTTCGTTTAGTGAGCTCTGGCATATCCAACTAGATTAAAAAAAGAGTTTTTTGTTTTGTTTTTTGGATACTAGAAAGTATGTACAATAAATAATCAGAATCAAAATGACAATCTAATCTCATTTAATTGAAGCAATCTTCCTAACAATCCCTCCATTGATATGCTTGTTGTAACCTTAAGTGACCAGCTCAGGTATGGGGGATCCATCGAAGCCTGAGTTAAGTTAGCCTCTCAGAAACTGGGCATACTTTATAGAACCGGCAGATACTTCAATAGTACACAACTGCTGACCCTGTACAAATCGCAAGTGTACCCCAATGTAGAATTCGGTATCCACCTTTGGTCGGAAGTCCCAAAATATCTGCAAAAAACTCTTGACTCTTCAGAAATGGGCAGGTCCGTTTTATAGATTCGCCTATCATAACAGACTGATTGCAATATTTGGAACACAGACTTCATGTGGGAATGCTGTCCTCGTTCTAGTGGTATTTTAATGGAAGATGCTCTGAGGAACTAGCGTCATTGATCTCTTTGGCACCGGTGCATAGTTGGGAAACACGCCAAACACGCGCCCAACATTTACACACGGTTGACGTTTGTGTAAAATGAGAACGGGTCGCTTCTACCACTCGTTTTTATTTTCAACAGCTCGGCTGTGGAATGATCTGCCGGCCTCTGTGTTTCCTCCCTTCTACAACATAGGTCTCTTCAAGACCCAGGCTTACTCCCTCCTATCCTCTAAAGGACCCTCCACACAGCATCCCCAAGGATGATATAGGCCTCGAGGGAAATATTTTCCCTCAGGACCTCCTGTGTAGGACTGTAGAAAAAAATAATCCGATTTTATTATCCATTTCCTAGTATAACCCCAAATTTTATTTTTAAATTAGGCTGTATTTCCTGATGCTAGAGTAGCATTACCTCTTAAGTATTTTGCACATTTATTAATTTGTCTTTTCGATGAGATGTAGTTCAATCTAATCACAACAGATTAATATCATATCCAGGCCATAATAAATGAGATATTTTGCAAAAAAAGCGACAAAATTCATCAAATTTAGTTGATACATTTGTTAACTTGTATATAAGGAGAGTATTAAACGTGGTGCTAGCAAAATTTATGACGTAAATTGTGGAGTCATCGATTGATTCGCAGTGAGATTTGAGAGAAATCATTTTCATGTCCTTCAATTTATAGCCCTAAAATCAGTTATTATTAACTAAGAAACGTTTGTCAACTCGAACCATATGGCGTTAATGATGACATAAATAAAATGCGAACATCACTTGAAATTGATACGTTATTAAATGCGAATAAATTAATATATCCGTCATGCTAATTATCGTTGAACGATAAATAAAACTAGGATTATTTAAATTATTCATAGATTTATTACTTGTGTGGAATTTTGTTCCGGTTTATTAACTAAGTGAAAAGTTTCTTTTGAAATTGTTCATTAATATAAAATTAATATTGTAAACGGCAAATTTTTTACTTTGAGTATATTTTATAATTTCTTAAGTAACTAATATAATAGTATTCTGTATATTCCTGATGAGGAAAGCTGCGCTTTCGAAACATGTTGATATGTACATATTAATAAAGTGGTGATTACAAAGAAATTTTTAATTCGTTTATTTCATTAATATTTTATTAAGTAAATTTTGTTATAAACATTATATGGATTTAAAATTAAAATAAAAACGACCAATTTACGTTGGAACACAAATTTTCCATACATAATTTTAAATATGGACCCGAAAATCGTTTTTTTTAAAGATGTTTTATTTTACGTATAAGGCATTTTTATACTGCAAATATGGCAAATTAAAAAATTACCATTAAACCGCATATAATTTTTAAAGGTACTTTTAATCCGTAGTTTGGTTGGGTATTTTGGTCTTAAATCCAAAATTAAGTTTTATATGAAACCAGCCATCCCTCTTAAGACAACTATCAATAATTTTTGTTTTTTTTTTTTAAAGAAAGAAAAACCCCACCCGGTTACGAATAATCTGAAAATATTTGAAAATCTCCTACTACCATCACAGGAAGCGGAAAATGTTGCTTGTGTCGTAATGGAGGACTTGGCCAGCCGAGGAATTAAACTCACGACGCCCGGGTGAGACCCAAACGCGATGCCAACTCAGCTACTGTCCACGAGTGTGTATTGAAACAAAATTATTAAACATTTATCTACGAAAGTTGTCAATCTACCGAATTCGTAAGGAACACACCCATGTGAATAAATTTTGGAAATTCGTTTCGATTTGTAGGCAGTAAAATGTTGACCTCGCCTAGCCAGACATTCAAACGTGCGTTAGAGCCAGAGGCGCTTAAATGAATAAACCGAGTGACAATTTATATTGAAATTCATTATATAATGGGACTATTATGCAAAATAACCGAAGCACAACATTTTTTAAAATTTGTTTTGTTCCCTGCAAAGTATTTTTTCAATGGGAAGTTATTTATTACATTTCCTAGGTAGGAATATTTAACTTAACTTTGTTTAATTATTCCTAAGCTAGTGAATTTAGTAATTAAATTTACATAATGATTCTATGTACATCGCAAAGAAACACGATTTTCTAAATTATGTGATAATATTTTCCATGTGAAGTTTCAAATTTCAACCGGATTAAAAACAGATTTTATTATAAGAATTTTTGCTTCAATCATTCCTATTATAACCGATATTTTATGTTATTTAATACTTATTTTTACTTGTCGCTTCATCATGTCCGATCGGTGAACGTAATAGGAGAACTAATAATAGTTGAATATACAGTGCAAGTCTTTCTGTTAGCCAATCCTTTCACATAATAATATAAGTAATCAGTAAACAGTTCTAATATTGGACAGTTTTAAATTGTTTTCAAAGATGAAAAAGGAGAGTAGTCGTTTCACGAGCGAACGAAAGAATAGCACAAATTTTATTTTTTTTATTTTTTTTTTTTTTTATGTTGCATTACATGTAATTTACAAAACATGTAATTTTCAAAACATGTAATTTACAAGACATGTAATTTACAAAACATGTAATTTACAAAACATGTAATTTACAAAACATGTAATTTACAAAACATGTAATTTACAAAACATGTTATTTACAAAACATGTAAAATTAAAGGCTTTTATTCTTGGTCATGTACGAGAGAAAAGAGGAGTTCTGGTGTCTGATAAGGGAGCCACGATTCTTAATTTGGTTAGTAGGCAATATTTAATTTGCTTCTATTTATAAAATTTATCTATGAAATATTTACGTATGTAAGATTTTGTCATTCTTGTTTTTTTTATTATCTTTTTCTGATGTCGGTATCTGTCATCGTAAATGAGTGATTAATTACGAAATTCTTTCCAATTAAAAATTGTTTCAGAAACGAGTTTTCCATATTTTTTTACATGCTACCATGCCATACCATGCTGCCACCCGTCTGGAGCCAGTGAGACTATGGCATCCCTAATTGGGGTATGTTGTGAGGCAGAAGATTGTTACATTATCTATCAATTGTCTATTGTCTATCAATCAATGTCTATGATATGGCTATAATATAATTGTCTATAGATCCGGTCTCTCTCTCAACAAGCTCTATACAGTGAACTTCACATAATAAAGGTCCTCTGTTAAAGAAGTGAATAAAACTAAATCTCACCAATCAAACGACATTTTAATATTTACTGAATAAAATTAAATGAAAGATATTATGAAGGGGAATGAGATGGGGAAGAAGGAAGGTGGGGAAGTACCTAGGTATTCCGACCTGGTCACCAAACACGGCTAAAGATATTTCTAGCAGTGTTTCGTTTCTGATTGGTGGTCTTTCACCAGGGCGATACTAACAGTATCTACTACTCTGGAACGTGCCGCAAATATACTAAATATATATTTTTTTAATGAATAAATTGTGATATAACACAATTTAATCGAATAAAGTTTACTTGCGTAAGCCGGGAATTGAACCCGACACTTCCGGATTCGTAGCCAAGGATCGTAACCACTCAGCCATGGAGACCGTCAACGAGTATTTCGATTATAATTATTTATCGATGACTCTGCCATTAGTACTTCGACTCAATTTTTTTACATTATAAATCTTTTAGTTTTTTAGCGAGAGCTTTTACGATTTCAAGACTTTATTTATTGATGACTGCTGCGGTCAAAACAAAGGTAAGAAGTGTTTATGTTATAGAAGTTATCTGCACAAAGAAGAATCGTATAGTTTATTATCGCAGACAATTTGTCGCATGGATTATAAGACACTTAACGCTACTCGATTCGTCATAGATTATTTTTTTAATAAAATAATTAGAACCCAGAGGATGATGTGTCTTTTTAAGACCCCTTTGAGGTACGAAGAGTAAACATCGAACGCTCTTAAATTATTGGAAACACTTATGGCGTAAGGCAAAGGATGCTCCAGTCGAGAGATGCTGACTTACAGATTTACATAATATTGGTCATCCGGTTCATTAAACTACCACACACATCACTGTCGACATTTATAGCGTTGGTATAAGCAGAATGTTTAGGAGACATGACGTGACGAATGCGGCGAGTGTCAATGTCAAGTCATTAGCACTATTAGACACGGAAGACAGTTATGACGATGATGTAACTGAGAATACAACACAGACAACAGGTGGCTGCGATTTCTGTGAATGGGGAATTACTTCTCAGAAGAAAGTGAATACATCCATATCCAATTCCTATCGATGTTAAGAGTATTTATTAAGTTCACAAAAAGTAGAACTTTATCTCGAAGCATAGTTTTCGTTACCACTTTTTGTTTTTTTAATTTTTTTTATTTGATTTCTCACAATAACTTTGATATCCCCATTTAACACAGAATATGATGTAAAGTGAGATCTGGATTTCTCTCTTCCTAAAACATATGTCTGACCTTAAGAGGAAGGGAGATAGAACTGGAATTATGAGGACCGTCATTTGGTTCCCGATACGGAACTTCTAGAATTAAAGAGTTAAAGGCGATAGTAGGTGCGAAAGGTCAGAAGAGGAAAGGAAGACGGGAAGAGGAAAAATTTAAAGAAGCCTGAATATTATATACATTACCAAGAATGTTGAGATTTATTAACTCAAGCCAGGGCCTAGAAATTTTTGGTACCAGTCTAAATGATTTTTTTCAGGCTTTACGAAAATAAACTTCAAAGAATATGATTTAATATGCCTAACATCGTGGACTCTACCAAAACCTTGTTTAGACTTTGACTTGAATGTTTTTTCAAATGTATATTTGTGTCCCATTTTTGGAATTGCTTCCATTCATGTATTATGTTTATGCTATTCTTTTTCTATTACTCTTATTTATATTAAACCGGAAGCAATTTGTCACACACGGAATTTTTCAATCCGCTGATTTTCTTGTTTTTTCTGGGGTCCCCCAAGGGTCAATCCTAGGGCCTCTTCTCTTCTCTATTTTCATTAATGACATTGCAAAAGTCATCCGTTTTTCTCGCTTTCTCCTTTTCGCTGACGATCTCAAATTATTTCTACTAATTAGAAATATTTTAGATTGCCTACATCTTCAAGCTGACATTGATAACATCTCTGAATGGAGCCTACGAAATCAGCTTTATTTCAATATCTCAAAATGCGTAGTCCTGTCTTTCACCAGAGCATTTAGTCTCACCTACCACAGATATACTATGCTCAGTCATAATCTCAAACGTGTTTCTACTATAAAGGATCTTGGAATCGTGTATGAAAGTAAACTTACGTTTCGTGTTCATATCGAAGGGGTATGTCAATCTGCATTAAAAATGTTAGGATTTGTCATTCGGACCGTGAGGGTTTTTCGGGATACTCGTACTCTTAGAATATTATACTTCTCTTTAGTCCGTAGTAGGCTGGAGAGTGGGTCGGCTATTTGGAATCCTCACGAGACTGGGTGCTCCCTCATGTTAGAGAGGGTTCAGAAAAAGTTTTTGAGATTTCTTTACATGAGGGAGTACGGACTCTATCCGTGGCTTTATCCAACTAACTTTCTTCTGGGCATGCTTGGATTTCACTCCCTGCAGCTCAGAAGAGAGGGGTATGCCGCTACCCACTTTTTTAGACTGCTGCGAGGCTCCATAGAGAATTCAGCTATTTTGGAACGCATAAGTCTTTATGTTCCTGATGACTATCTAAGACAGCGTCGTCATAGATTATTCTATCTTCCTACCTATAGAACCAACCTGCCAATGGTTCTCCCGGTGGGGAGGAGTATATTGCTCCTGAACAAAATCTCACAGGATATCGACATATTTTGCGTCAGTGAGGAAAGATTCAAAAGGGAAATTCTATTGATTCTTGAAAGAATCTCTTCTCATTGACGCGATCTTCACCACTGCCTGAATTTATTTAAATATCTCTGAATTTATTTATTTTTTTATTTTTAGTATATTTCTTCATTGTTTTACATATATTAAATAAATACCTGTAATTTCTCTTACGTATTAAATATAACATGTTTGTAATTGTATTAGAAATTAAATAAAAACATTATTATTATTATTATTATTATTATTATTATTATTATTTCGTGTTGTGTATTTTGTTTAATGATTCGTTAAAATAACCATATTAATTCAAATCTAGTGGATGAACATCATACATAAGGGGTATCACCAGGCCGACAGTGAATGGATTTCCCGCTCTAGAACAAATTAAAAAAAAAAACGGATATCATAAAGCAACAAGAAAGGTGCCAGTGTTTAACGCATAATCCTTGATTATAATTGATTGAATACCTATTCAAGCTCTTAGTTCGACTAATAAAACAATTTCAAGGTCTAGTTGGGGAATTTATTGGAAGTTTTGAAATGTTTATTGTTATTTTATTAATTATGATTATTGTTTCTGAGGTCGTTCCTTCACACTCGTAGTAGAAAAATGCTTACATAAATAACATGCGCAATGAATGCATCATTTTATCATAAATGTGAGTGAGAAACAGGGCGTTCCGTGAAAATTTGTAAATTACATTACTGCGTGAAATGTGTTAAGCGTTTGGCTTACGGTTTGGGTAGGGCCTATATACTTTTAAAAACTACAAACCTGATGTTTTCAGGGAAAGGGAAATATAAATTATTATTACGTGAACATAAACAACATAATAAGATGATTTTTTTTAATTAAAAAACCTTTGTAACTTTTTCCACTTATTATGTCGCAGACATCCAAGGCGAAATCTAAGAATATATTACCCCTGATGTGTACCTATTATAACATAATAAAATATTTTAAAGACCCAACAAAAATGTACCTGGTTATCCGTAGTTCATGTAACTATAGGACAAAAACTGCTATAAAATTCATCTTAGCAAACAAGACGGAAATCACAGGGAGATAAAAAAACTAAAAAGAACCATAAATTCAAATAAAAACTGACACGAATGCCATTATATAATTTTAAGAACCACAAATTCATTAAATATACACAATGTAATCCGTCTTCCAGAGGGTAATGAACCAATCCGATAGTAGTTTTTAAAAACATAATAGTAAACAGTACCGTCAGCAATAAAACAAATTTCAGGTCATAAATAAAAACCATTAGAAAACAGGGAATTCACTTCCGACATCGATGCTATATATACCATAGATTTAATATTCTTTGTGCCAGTCTGACGATGCCTGTGATAGGGTGAAATCGGTCTGGTCAAAAATAAATACGTGGAAAAAAGTTACAAAGGTTTTTTAATAAAAAAATAAAATAATATAGAATTCTACCATGAATTGACAGTTATAAAATTAGAAATAACATAATAAGAATAATCTGTTTAGTAGAAATAGCCCAAAAGTTTTTTTTTTGTTACTTAAAAATTGTAACAAAAAAAAGAAAAGATTATAAAAATGCATATGTCCTTAATCAAAAATATTGTAAAGTGGTTTATGCACGGAATTCTAAGGAGCTTTGCTCGCATCCGGGGCGTGTCTTCAAGCGGGGACCAATATGACTTTTTTATTACTTTGTTATTCATAATATAAATAAATATTTTGTAAATCAAGATGCTTTGTACACATTTCAGCTTTGCACGTAAAATAGATAGCAGATTTTTGAGAAAGATATGTGCTCTCGTTTTTCAATGTACGATTGGATTCCCATCGCGTATCATTCGTAGAAATATCATTTTCCCAAGGATATGTATGTTTAAAGTTATTTTATTATAATGTAACTATTATTTATTTTTTATTGTAAAGTATTAATTACATTCAATGATAACGTGTACCCTCCAAGCCACTGCAAGGAGCTTGTCACCAGGTGTTTAATTCATCAATATTAAATAATGCAACAATAAATAACAATCATTACACAACATTGATCACAACATACACG
This sequence comes from Halesus radiatus, assembly GCA_022606495.2. Taxonomy (NCBI): domain Eukaryota; kingdom Metazoa; phylum Arthropoda; class Insecta; order Trichoptera; family Limnephilidae; genus Halesus; species Halesus radiatus. The sequence goes on from JAHDVE020008214.1 coordinate 77,108, forward strand.
CATGTTGTGATCAATGTACACAAGTTGGAAAAATATTTAAAAAAACGTGAAAACAGCATAACAGTTTTGTTATAGATATAGTAGACTCCATTTACGTTATACCGATATAAATAATATTATAAAAATATCAAAATATCAGTAAGCAATAAACAAATTAATGTGTAATACCCAAAGTTTCAAATTTTCCAATGAAAATCTTTTAATCTTATATTTTTTAAATATAGAATTTATGAAGAGTTTCTTTACAGCATAAAGAAATCCGTTGTCATGGATATTGAATGACACCACTGCTCTCAATACTCAATTTACTAATCACCACTATTCAATTTGACAGTCTCCATGGTCGAGGGGTAAGGCTCTCGACTGCGAATCCGAAGGTCGCAGGTTCAAATCCCGGCATGCGAAAGTAAATTTTATTTAATTTGTGTTGTTTCACAATTAATTCATTTAAAAATAATATATAGTATATTTGCGCACGTTCCAGAGTGGAAGATACTCTCAGTATCGCCCTGGTGAAAGACCACCATTGAGAATTGTAACGTTGCTTGAAATGGCTTTTAGCCGTGTTTGGTGACCAGATCTGAATAGCCAGGCATTCCCCTCCTTCCTCTACCCCTTCTCCTTCCCCTCTTCAGTACCTTCAGCCTCACAACATTCCCAAATGGGAATGCCATAGTCTCACTGGCTTCAAACAGTTGGGAGCAGTTGGGAGTCTTGTGCGGTATTCAGATTAAAAAAAACTAAATAATAAATTTGAAACGGTGAGCCACTGGCAGGGTGAGTATGTTTTCTTTGGATATTTATTACACAATATCTTGTGCAGAATGACTTATTTGGAAGGCACAGGTGCAGCTGGGAACTAATTATAATGCCATCCTTGAACCTCCATATCTCACGTAACTTATCCCTTCCCTTCGCGTTGTTCATTTGAATAATCCTCGCATGAAGGTACAACCAACTGTCAGGTGTAATGCACGACGTGATTTATAGCGAGGATGTATTGCTTGCTTTATCGAGAAGTTATCTCGGAGGATTTGCCTCGGGGATTGGAACCTTACCATACACAAGTAATGAACGCCTCTCTTGCGCTAAATCATTAACCTTAAACTTGACACAGACCTCTTGAACGGATTATCAAAACTTCAAACCAGTAATTTTCGCATGAATTTCGGAGGTTTCAGTGTACGTATTTTATTGCTCCGATTATATCGGCCGTCAAAAGCTGCCGTAGTACTTTTATAGCCGAAAACAAAGTCCATTGGTAGATAGCCACTGTTTTGAGGCTGGTATTTGAAAGAAAAAAGATTACGGTAGCTTTATGACTCCGATCGTGAACAGGATATAAGAGCGGTATAAATTTAAGATATATTTCATTTTTCAAAGATTTTTTCGTACTTTTTTACTTTACCGTGAAATACTCTATTAGGCATTTTACTTTGTTCCTTAGTAAAAATATCAATTTATAGCATCTAATAGTAATATTACAGAAAACTAAAAAAAAAACCATCCCTCATTCACAAAAATATAGATTTATCACAGAGACAAATATATATATATATATTTATATATATATTATCACACATGTCATAATTCATTTTGAAATATTTAGGATAGGTCCCTTTAAATTGCAATTAATCATATGAGAGTATAAGGTTGCAGCAAAGAAATCTCACGAACCTCGAGTTGCCTTTATGTAAGATAATTTTTAAACCTTTTTTCCTTTCAGAATACGTTCCCATCATACGCACGTAATGTTAATGAAAGAGTTTCAGGCACACGAATAAAATACACCCGGGGGGGTTCCTTTGGAATAAAATTAATTAATTGCATATTTTACCTGGACGAAGAGATATCCATAACCTACCTGTGTACTACTAAAATTTGCACATGAATATAACCTGTTAACATTGCCACGAACTGTACATTATTAATTTATAAGTGAAATTTGCATGGCAATATAGGGATAACAGAAACAAATCATGTTACGTTATGAAAGGTCTCGTATCCTGCCAACTTGAAACAAATCTGGCAGATTTATTAGCGTGAAGATTAATGTTTTGTATCGATTAATTGTCCTACACACTTTAGTGATAATTCATAAAAAAAAAAAAAATTATTCATTTATTTTGGAAACAAACAAACTTTATAATTAAATAAAGTGTAATGTTGTGGGTGTAGACTAATTAAATTATATATCGTATTGTAAAATTTTTGTGTGTAGTGCCAGAAAACATTTCTCCATATTCCCGTGTCAACTGTGGTTAGAGGTGCATAAATGTGGAGATTATAATTAAATGAATCACGGTATATGCACGATATTACATATAATAAATAAATAAATATTAAATATAAATACATTTTTCATTCACTATAATCAAGTCAATGAACATGATTGTAAGAGAGACCAGTTTAGGAGAGGTTATATTCATGAATATGTACTATTAAAACAATAAATGAACTGTAGATAAAAGTGGAATTTTCACGCAATTTAAAGTATTGATTCGGTTTCTTTATTTAATATGATTTTAGGTTTGCAGCTGAAGATGGCCACATCCCATAGGGTATTGTGTATTTTGCAGATACGTCCTATTTAAGATTTTCCCTTGTATTTCTAAATGAACGTACGATCTGTTGTCGCGCTCAGGGCAAGGAAATGCAATCCTTTCTATCAGATATAATGAAACAACAAGACAGTTCAAATTTTTGTATAAGGATAAAGGATCGAAGATTTTGCGTTTATATATATAGCAGTGGGATCAAGATCAAGAGGAAGAAGGAATCAAAATGACAAAACACTTCCAAGAAAATATTAAACTGTTTTGGAAGGAGGTCAAAATGTCCCGAAATGGGCCAGAAAGCGGAGGTATGAAAGTGATAAAATCAAAAGATGGAAAAATGTTAACGAATGAGAAAGAAATAAAAGTGAGATGGATGAAATACTTTGAAGAGGTTTTTGAAAGCAACCCGACTGATAGTGGTCCCAGTGGAGAATCAGGTATGAATGACGATGGCGGGAATGTTCCCAAAATCAGCATGGATGAAATAAAAAGAGCGATTAAATGTATGAAGAATGGTAAGGCTGCTGGTTTCGACAATATTGCTGCTGAATACTTTAAAGGAGATAGCCGTATAATTCTCACATGGTTATGCAAACTTTTTAACCAGTGTTTAGAGCAGGGTTATACGCCATTAGATTGGAGGAGGGCTGTGATCATGCCTCTATACAAAGGTAAAGGGTCGCGCATGGAATGTGGAAATCACAGGGCTATTATCCTGCTAAGTTCAGTTGGAAAGCTGTATGGTAGGCTATTGATTGAACGGGTACAAACGAAAACAAAAGATAAAATATGGGATGTGCAAGGTGCATTTATGAGCGGAAGGGGGTGTATGGATTCTGGCCAGTGAATGGTTGAGGGGTAAGGCTCTCGACTACGAATCCGAAGGTAGCGGGTTCAAATTCCGGCGTGCGCAAGTAAATTTTATGTAATTAATTTGTGTTGTTTCACAATTAATTAATTAAAAAATAATATGTAGTATATTTGCGCACGTTCCAGAGTGGAAGATATTCCCAGTATCGCCCTGGTGAAAGATCACCATTCGGAATTGAAACGTTGCTTGAAATGGCTTTTAGCCGTGTTTGGTGACCAGATCTCTTTGGTGACAAACTCTTTATTCAGTAAAAGAGTTTTTTACAATTTTTTTTTGCGTTGTTCAACCACCGTGCCAGGCACATACCATTATGGCAGTCAATTATTTAAAATAAAGTTTATAATATACGAACATGAAATGAAATAACATTGTCTTGTTTACTGATAATCATAGATGTACTTAGATGCTTAAAAACAATATTATTTCTTAATTTGAAACTGTTAATTCATGGTGGAATACCATTTGAAAATGCATAAAATTATTTTGTTTAACAAAACATAACATATGAATGTAAATAGGAAACACATAATAAAATACCAGGGTAAAATGTACCTGCTAAATTTATAACAGACATCCAAGGCGAACTCTAAGAATGATATTACCCGATGTGTACCTATTATAACATAATAAAATATTTTATGTACCTGGTTAACTATTGGACAAAAACTGCAATTAAAATCTTTCTGGCAAACAATACGAAAATTACAGAGAAAAAACAAAATCAGAAATAACCATCTGTTCAAATAAAAGCTGACACGGATGATATTATATATATATATTTTAAAACCCATAGATTCAGTAAACAAACACAATATAATCCGTCTTCCGGAGGGTAATAAACCAACCCGAAAGTTTTTTATAAATATAATAGTAAACAGTACCGTCAGCAATAAAACAAATTATTCAGAAATAAACAAAAGATTAGAAAGCAAGGGTAGCAAAGGGGTCTCACTCATAATTTTGAAGCTATGTATACCATAGGTTTAGTTTTAATTGTGCCAGTTTTACGATGCTCGTGATAGGGTGAAACCGGTCTGGTCAAAAATAAAGAAGTGGAAAGAAGTTACACAGGTTTTTTTAAATTAAAAAAATCACTCTAAGGTCATTGCTCAGATCTGATATCTTACGTAAAATTAGAACAAAATAAATGTCAAATAAGTGCAAAGTGTAAATTGGCTAACAAAGTGAAAAACAAAGACAATTATTTTAGATTAAACGAAAAATAAGTTTAACCAATAAGAAAAACAAAGCAACAGAAAAACGAGTTTCATCTTTTTAGAGATAATACAATTATAACCTTAGAGTAATAATATTGTTACTCTAAGATTATAACTCTAATAAAAACGTGATTTTACGGGTTGTTTTTTTTATGTTTTTATTTTACATAATTTGTAACCTTGTCTGTAAATTTTATGTTTTAAATAACAAGCTCCCGGTAGACAAACTGCACAAAAGTAGTTTATCGACTCTTTTTTGAAATGTATATTTTCTTTTGAGAAATTAAATAAAAAAAAATAAAAAATAGGGATGTGCACTTCGTAAAGAATGCAAAGCTGCTCAAATGTGCGTGCTCTAAGAAAAAATAGAAAAAAAGTATTATTTTGATTTTTTTATTTTTTTTATTTAAGTAGAAAACACAGATATGGACAGTAATTAATAAAACAATATACTAACTAGAGAATTTGCTTGCATCTTAACTATTTCTCACAGATTAAGTTAGTAGGAGATAAATAATTCTTTACTAATACATTTTAAGCATATTTAAAAAGAAAAAAAAAAGAATTAAAGATTGTCATAAAAAAAATAAAAAATAAAAAGCGAGTGCACAATGTCTAATAAAGGTAGCAGCAGGTAAAAAAAATATCTTTTACAAACATTTTAAAAACAAAATATATAAATATCCAAGACACACAGTATACTGTAGTGTAGACAAAGTATTTCTCAAACAGTGGTGTACAGTGGTTAATTTTATTAATGACGACACTACAAAATCATCATACATTGACTGAAGAAAATAAAATAAAATTTAATAAAAGAAAATAAAATAAAATTTATAATTAATTGTGTTACACAGATATATGATAAAAAATACGCAATGCATAAAAACTGTTCGTTGAAGTTTTTTTTTATATGTAAGCAATTTTCAATTTTCAGTTTTCAAGTTTCTTATGGAATAATCGGATGGGGGAATTTATAATACTTACCTCAAACCACTGAAACATCTCAAAAATGAATACTATAAATAATGTTACACAAAGAAAGTACCTTCCGCTCCATACAATTATTCCACGAGACCGAACTGTTAGATATAAGAAAAAATTATTGTCTACAGTACCTAAAATATATATTTTAAAGAAAAAAACTATTCACAAAAAACGAAAACCGCTTTAGTAACAGAATAAATAACGTACTTGTAGTACCTTTGTGTAAAACTAGGCTTGGGCAGAACATGCTTTTTTATGGCTACTAAAATTTATAATTTACTACCTTCGGAATGTAAGTATCCAAAAATATCGTCTTTAAACACATACAAAAATGTTATAATTAACTGGATTAAAACCAAAGATATCAATCTTTTCCTACTATAATTGTATATTTTCCCCATTTTCTTTTATTTTTTTATTTAAGTAACCTTCAACATCCATGTATTAATACAAATATACTAATATACTGCCACTAACTGATACCAGGTATACCCACGCACTGGCCTTGCCTATGTGGGATTTTTTGCATTATATACTTTACACGTAAGTTTATGTACACGTGTTCAGATGTATTTATAATTTAATGTTAAAAAAAATCAAATTATGTATATACAAAAAAAAAAAGTTTATGGTATAACCTATGTACTTTGTTTGTGTGAATGTATGTTTCAAAAGAAAAAATTCTACTAAAAGTAATGCATGTATCAAAGAACATCTCGGAATCCATCAGAGTTTGATTTTTATTGAATAACTCGTTCATGCTTTTGATTGGATCGTTGACGCCAGCATTTAAGTGGAGTAAGTCGTCATTCATCATCCGTTGGGGTTGCATGCCCCTGCGAAGGGCCAAGCTACTTCAAAACCTGCCACACTTTCATCTACTTTCCCTTCTACCCTTTTTAACAGCACATTTTTTTTATTCTTCAAAGTTAACGATGCCCATAGTCCCACTGGTTTCATGTACTTGAGACTTATTAATATCGCAGCAAAAAAATATGTGCCTTTTATACCTAAAATACATCAAGATTTAATTAATAAAAAAACAGTTCAGAATATTTCATTTACAGATTGGGGTGATATGGATAATGAATATTAAAACAAAAAAAAACATTAACCGATGAACGAAACATCGATGTTCATTTAACATCGATTCCGAACAAAAACCAGTTTAACGATAGGTTTGCAAATATTCGTTTAATTCGATCGTAAGCACGTAATATGGTTCCCAAACAAATAACGACATCCGAACAGCTATCATATTTACTGTATCTGGTTAACACATGCAGATATTTTATAACATTATCAATAAAACGAATAGGCATTGAATAAATTCGCTTCTCGAATAACTAAAAAGTTGTCCCCCGAGACTGCCGATTAAATCGCGTTGAATCGACGCGACGCGATGGTTTTACACTGTAAAGTTATGCAGATTTTTAAGCGGTATTTCCAGGATGCTATTGGAAATTAGTAAGCACGTATTCTGTTTTCATAGGAGCAGGAGTGAAGTGGATTTTAGCATTTGATTGAAAATATGTGACAAATCGATAAAAAATTATATTTTCATAATACCAGATTTTTTTTTATCAATCCTTCACACTGTTTTGGGCTGATAGATTTCTCACTGATTAGATGTAAACATTTTGAAGTTTTAAATTCGACGCAACGAAGCAATCAGCCACGGGAATATGGTCAAAGCGAACCCGCAAGCTGCCGTAGATGCATAATTCCAGGGACATCTATATTGGTTATTAAAATTATTCACACTTTTTGTAATACATGTATGCATTTTATTTATTTATACTGGTTTTTACAGATGTTCTCACTTACGGGTGAACAGGTCAGGTAAAAAAATTGAGTTCGGATAAATAATACAGGAAAAATAATATTAAATTACAAAAATACATGTTTTTTAAATGTTCTGCCTGTGTTTCTAAGAAATAAATAAATGAATAATTTATTTCCCCTGAAAAAACGAAGTTTAATAGGCAGGACACTCCTCTAAGAGAACAGAAAATAATGGAGAAATCTCCTCATTCAGGGGCCCTCAAGAGCTCTCATCGTTGTTTATAAACTCATAGAGATAATTCAGTCGAAAATACATAGCAACACAAACCATCAAATCTAGAAGTGTGGAAGTTGCTTCGGGAAGCCTTCATACACCAATAAGCAGATAATGCCCGATGATAATTATGACGCGAGCGAGAAATACGTGGTAGTTAAGAACAGTTGCATACCTAAATAATATAGCGAAGCTAGCCGTTAGTACCTACCTAAAGTAATTAACAGAAAAATTTGAAACTTTTCATGGTTCGCGACATTGTAAATAACTGTAAATATTTGTAACTGTAAATAATTATTATCGAAGACTTCAAATAAAATAATTTTTAAAATGAATACCTACTTTTCTTTTGCCAATAATCTTTTAATAAATATAATATCAATGACAAATAGGATTTAAACAGTAACTGCAATATCATGCAATGTTCAGTGTTTTCTAATATCGTGTCCTGTGCGTGCAAAATCATATCTTCTCAACTTCGTAATTCAACATTTTAATCTGGAGAGACTTAGAAGGTAAGTATGTTTCTGTATCTGTTTGTACATAATAAGATAAACCCTAGCAAGTAATATTTGTACAGCGCCCTTGAAGTGATTTTGCACAATAACGACTCTATACAAGTCATCCAAGTATTATTATTATTATTATAATTATGAAGGGTAGAAGAAGAAAGAAGTAACTTGAAGAATCTTTTAGGAATAAGAAATTCAATGCCAATAATATTGACAGCAATCAACTTATAACAGTTTAAAATTTTTTCTGTTTTTTATTGTCTTTTTTTTTTTGTAGATTTCGTTTTGCTGCATTTCCTCTTGTTAATTTATTCATGTTTGCACTTAGATAAAATAAAAAAAACTACAGTAAACGTCTTTGCTTAGTGCGCTGACATATGAAATTTACACACATATGTGACAAATATATGTAAATTAGTCCCCATATGTTTATTCCACCAGGTTTTTTTGTTAAGATATTTAGCCCGTTTTATTGGAACACACTTTTCCACTTTGATACGTTGAACACACCTATATTTAATCATTGGTTGTTGCGATGTCAAATATTATTAAAAAAACGCTAGGCAAACGTGATTGATATCCTGAATGAGATCATAAATATATGGGTTAATTTTAAAATGGTTCTGTTAGATGTCGGTGAATTTAATTTCTCCGGAAGTTTGCAGTGTTTGAAGTGCACTTAGTAAGTTATTCATGAAAGTGTTTCAATTTGTTTAAATAAATGTAAGAGTTAAATTAAAAGTGAAGGCTTATGTATTATTTTCAGAAATCAATATTTTAATTTTGTGATTTTAGTCAGAAATGTTTTGTTTGTGATTGTGGATACATATTTGGACAAGCTTTCTCCTCTATTTATGAGCGATTTTTCACTAGATCACATTTCACCCACTGTAGAATTTGGCAGCCATCTCTGGTCGGGAGCCCCGAAATATCTGAAAAAAACCCTTGACTCTGTGCAGAAACGGGCGGTCCATTTAATAGATTCGCCTATCTTAACAAACGGATTGCAATCTTTGGAGCACAGACATCAGGTGAGAACGCTGTCCTTGTTCTACCGATATTTTAATTTAAGATGCTCTGAGGAAGTAGCGTCATTGATCGCTTCGGCACCGGTGCACAGTCGGGAAAGACGCCAAACGCGGTTCCAACATTTGTATACGGTTGACAATTGTCAAATGAGAACGGGTCGCTTCTGCGACTCGTTCTTGTGTTCAACAACTCGGTTGTGGAATGATCTGCCGGCCTCTGTGTTTCCTCCCTCTTACAACATGGGTCTCTTCAAGACCCGAGTTCACTCCTTCTTATCCTCTAAAAGACCTTCCACATAGCATCCCCAAATATGATATAGATCTTAAGGGAAATTATTATATGGCCTAAAAAATCTTTGGAAAATTGTATGATTGTGGCTAGGGCATATCTCTACATGAATTGATTGTATAAAACTATATATTTAACGCTAAAACATCTGATGAAACACCTGATGATGGACACTGCATAGCCATCAGAAACGTTGACTCAAAATTATATTCAAGGGCAACACTTAAACCCCCCCCCCAAAAAAAAACAACAGAATATCTCTTCTAGATCAATGGCCATGAAAACTTATCGAATACAATATATTTCTCTGTTTTCCACTTGAGAGATATATTTTAGTGACATCCAAGAATTAATAATAATTGATTATCGATCTCACCGATTCATGCGAATTGATAACAAACGATTCATTGTTCCCGAGTGAATCTTCATCATACTTGACACTAATTTGTCGATTAAAATGAATTTCCAAAATAGGGAACAATGAACTCATAAATTAGCATATTAGAAAAAAATTTAGTTAATATGAAAAATAATTACACAATAGCTATGTGAGCAAAGAAAAATATCGATGCATAGAGAATGAACAGTAGGGAAGTAATAAGTCAAGTATGTGGTTGAACCCCAACTAAATTTCAATTAACTTTCGTTGTAGGTCATCTAATGCGAAAATCACCTGCTTTTTTGAGATATTATATATGGAGGGTATTTTAGAGGATAAGAAAGAGTGAACCTGGGTCTTGAAGAGACCCATGTTGTAGGAGGGAGAAAACCCAGAGGCCCGCAAATCATTCCATAGCCGATTTGTTGGACACAAGAACGAGCCATAGAAGCGACAAGTTTTTAAACCTAATCAGACATGATTGGGTCTTTGAAACATTAAATTCGACGAGGTTATTCTTACCCCAAAAGGAAACCCTCTCGAGGTAACCGAGTATTCATTCTCTGATTTAAAGCCCGCGGAGCCGTTGGAGTTTGTGTGCCCTTTGGGGGCTTGTATAATAAAAAAAACTATCATGGACTGTACTGTCATCCGTGTAACAATGAAATATTGCACATGTCAAAAGGTCATTGATGTGTAACAAAAACAATGTCGGCGAGAGTACCGATCCCTGTAGGACGCCAGCATTTATAGAATGTGAGGAAGAGATGAAATCAGATACGGGAAGTCCGTAAGAAGGCAGTTTGCTGACAAGTCCTCGGTGCCAAACCCGGTCAAAGCAAAGGATTTGGAAATGTCCAGTGCAATAGTTTGAATCTCACCGTGGCGTTCCAGGCTCTAATATGAGTCACATTTGCGAGAAGATCACCGGATGAGCGGTTCCGCCAGAATCCGTACTGACGGTCGCTAATAATTTTGTTCTTCTCGAGGTATGTGAGCACTTTGACGTTGATCACACGATCCATCGTCTTGGACAGAACTGACGTTATCGCTATGGGGCGGTAGTTGGTCGGGTTGGAGCGGTAACCTTTCTTAGGTTTTTATTATTATTTTCGCAAGAGTATCTGCTTGACTGCACGCCTTTGCACCTGGCAGTTAGACAGCGCTTGCATCCCTGTACTGTATGTAAATCCCAGTAACATCCCTGTTATTGGTATCCGAATTCAATAATGGCATTAAGAAAAAAATTAGCTTATTCTAAAATTACATGTTTTTTGTGAATTCAAATGAATGACTCGTTTCAAATCGAAGTGTCGAACTCCACACCACTAATTACAAAAGGGAAAGAATTAACAAGGAGACCATCTTGAAACTGTAAGTTGACCTAGAGACTAGAGAGTAGTGCTGTATTATTTTCCTGAATATTTTTCCTGCTTTTTGTATCCGGCTCCATCCCAAATAAAGACTTTTTTTAAATGGCTACCGCAGATGTGAAAATACACACCACTTAGATTAAATGCGTTTTATTGAAGGTCGTTTTACCACAGAAGATTTTTGTTGTTATTTTAACGCACTTGAATTAATTTAAATACATTAGACAATTTGTTTTATTCAGAAATAAATAATACGTAATCATTAATAAGAGTTTAAATTACACATTATATTATTGAATTATTAAAAATAATTATGACCAGACTAGAGGTTTGAACTTCTTAAGACAACATAAAGGTTACGTATCAATTCTGTATGGAAAAGAAAGAGATGAGTCAAAAATAGCTTTAGCGAAAGAAGTGCACTCGATATACTTATCCTTGTTGATTTAAAAAAAAAACTACTGAATCTCATAATATTTCGTGAGTTTTAATGCATATCTATACACATATTTTACATAATAAATCAACTTATATTTTGGGACGTGTTCCTAATGGTTATTTATCAAAAAACTTGTATTTGCCCTTGTTGTATTCGACATTCATTTTGACAATTCTGTCGTTTTACAAAACACTCAACCTAAGTACAGAAATGATATAAAATAAATTAAAGATGACCAAACTCGATCCACTCTCATAAAATGTAATTTGACATAGTATGTCAACAATTGTATGTGAATAAAAGCTCTATTCTAAGTTTCACTGCTGGAACAAAGTTAAAAATTCTTTAAATACTGTGTTACTGATATCATAACCGTTGCACTTTACAATGCAATGATATTGACAAATCGACCCCTTGGAATAACAAGGTTCCATCTGACACAGCAATGTCATGCGATGATGTCCTTTAGAGAGAGCAACTTTAAGGCTCATTATCGCATAAAATTTGAGTGTCAGATGAAACCTTTTTATTCCAAGGGGTCGAAATGCTGCTTTGCTATTAATTGTAAAGACAAATATTTCTTTAAAAATATCATGAAATCAGTCACAATGTGCGGGTTAAAACAAACTATTTCACATTATAACTTATTGTATTTTTGTAATATATTATCGTTCATAGACGGCACTGTTTATCAGAGGGGGGAGGGGATTATCCCGCTCTCTACACGGTAATGATTTATAATCTATTGGAGAGCCAGGAAGCTAAGCTCCTTATTCCATCGCAATATTTTGTTTTCTCGCTGACTCTGATAGCGGGATAATCCCCCCCCTCTAGAAAATGTCTGATTGACAATGCCATCTATGGACGCTAATACAATACAATTAAAAAAAAAAACGCTTCAGTTATATTTTTTGCTTATTTAGAAATCATTGCCCTAATTCGTTACGTCTCACACAAAGCTTCTTATTTAATCTCTAATTATCCAATACTCAAAAAACATAAAATATATTTATAGTCATTCTACGTTTGAAAAAATCCGATACTATTAGGTCATTTCTTGTTATCTCACTTATCGCAGAGGTAATTAATTGATCGGATGCATTAATTAAAGAGCTCCTTATTGTTCAAAGCAGGTGCCAAATTAAATCAAGCAATGAGGTACGAGAGCCTGCATATAACAGTGGAAATGCCAAGGTCACTAAATAATCTTGGTCACGATTGTCATTATATTACAGTTTGTTATCAACTGCAAACTATCTAAAAAATAAAAATAAACACTTTTGCCTTTGAAGAACAGGTAAGTACTTAACTTACTTCAATGGTGTAAATAATTAATTAAATAAAAGGGAGATGTTTCTTTGAATGTCATCCTTCAGGGATCGGTTGAAAACTTGATTATTTAATATTGACCCCTTTCTGCTTGATGGGAATTCAGTTCAATAATGGAGAAGTCTGATTTTTGTTTTTAAATTTAATGTAAATCAAATTTAAAAATGTTATTATTTAGTTCAGCAATTATTTTTAGTTTTTGTTATTGTGACAGCTGTTTCGGCGTTTAAGGTCATTTTCAAACTGTGGTTAATCCACATTCTGACGACTTATTTATAAAATTTTATTTACTCCCACTCCTTTTCAATTTAGACAGGCCTTTAAAAAAATTAATGATTTATTTTCGGTAAAACCGATTTAGTTAGAAAACAATTAAAATTCGGAATTATGTGAATTTTAACATTTATAATGTGTTTCCTCGTATTTAACTGACAATGTTTTCTTAATCGATTTATTTAAATGTGTTGTATTGTTTTGATAATGTGAACATACTAAGAAGCGGTGAAAATATAATTTACCTTACTTTATTAATTAATGTTTTATTAGTATCATTCCTTCGTTTATTAATTTTTAATTATTGAAGTAAATTTAATCTTAGGCCCTTTCTTTCTATATGTGAGGGTTAAGGTTTGTTGTTGTAAAGCGGGACGTGATTATTCACTTAGCGATGTTCTGCGAATTTTGAAGAAGTGCTTTTATTTTTTTAAAATCTTATATGTTCTTTGAATCTAGTTGAGAAAGCCCTTCCCGTTTGCCCTATATAGGTAGCGTTGCAGTCGGCGTGGTCACATTTTAATTCGTATATGCCATTATTATTAAATTTGATTGACATTAAATTAAAAAAAATAAATTAAATAGAGTTCTACGAATTAAACACAAAACAATTAATATAAGTCTAATATTAGATTATTTGAGGTTTCCTGAGTGAACGACATAACAATAGTTTTGCATTTTGTGCTTTTTTAAAAATTAATCGTTATTCTGATATTGACGTAATTAATAATTTTGTCTAGGCATCAGTTCCTTCTGTAAGCAGAATTTATGCACACTGCAATGATAAAATAAGTAATGTTCATCATGGAACTGTAAATCCAAAATAATGCCATATTAGAAGTTCCCATAGATAGCATGCTGATGGAATTTCCGAATCCAACCGGTAATGAAACTGATTAAATTTCGTATTAATCAATTATTATACGAAAATCTTCCTTAAATTTGAACTATTGCTGTTAATTGCCTGAGATTAACGGGAACTAAATATAGAGGTGTAACATCCTAAATTTAACACGGAGAAAATGAATAACGCCTTAAATTGAGTTTAATGGAGTGAGTAAGAATTATCCTTTGCATATAAAATGAGATGACTATCTAAATTCAGCTCTTACATGCAATTGTATTGAATTTAAAGGTCTTTTCACATTTACCAGTACCGCGCAGTGGAGAAAAGTACAACAGTGCAGACACGGAATTAGTTGCTTACATTTCCTCTGAACACATTTATATTACAGCGTACGTAAGCGTAGCGTATTGGCACATGCATGGGTCAACACCAGCTGAGATTGTAGGCTAGAATATTTTGTTGTGCTGGTGGCCGCTTGTGACGTCTGCGCCTGCGCAGTTAGTATGAATACATACCGTTAGAACCACCATTTTCGTCAGTTGGCATCGTAAGACGCAGATATTGCTAAAACCGAGAAGAAGGATGACGATAAATTGATTGAATTGGTTCGGAAATTTGGGTGATAAAATAATAATAAATGTGGGAATAGGATTATAAAATCCTCAAACATGTTATGGGAGACGTTAAAGCTAAGTTGACAGCCATGCTCGCGACTGTGCTCTGTCTGTGCTCTCTCTGTGCTGTGGTGCATGGTGTAATGTGAATACTCGCGTTTGTGCTGCGCCTGTACTGTACTGTTCTGCACTGCGCGGTGATGGTAGGTGTGAGTAGACCTTTATACGTCTACGAGTGAATTTTTCAACTGCCTTTGCTCTAACGATATGTTCCTAAATAATTATTACCCAACTAATGATTTTATGGCTTATAACCATGCAAATATATTAATTATGTGTTTAGTTGAGTGTGTCATCAATTTTATATTAATGTTTATTTCCAGGCATGTCGCCAATTAGAATCTACATAAATGTTTTTTATTTTTTTTTATTTAGCGCCGTTTCACGAACTATGAACATACTCGTACGTATAGCCCATTATCATCATCACCGCGGAACTACATATCAGGGTGGGATTTGAAATCATCTCTATATATCCTTTCCACTGGCTGCGGTTCCTCGCTATTCGCCCCCAGTTCCCAGTCCTTCCTTCCTGCCCCAGTCCTTTACGACGCGGTCTGGCCATCCCTTATTTGGTTTGCCTCTGGATCACTTTGACTGGCCAATGGGCAACCAATTGGTCATAGTTTTTGGTGTTACTAATTTTGGAAGTGCCTGGTGAAACATCAGGTATCATTTCAAAATGTCCAGCCCATTGCAGTCTTTGGGACCTACTTATATATGTCTTAAGATGGTAGATAGGATTTTCTAGTTCATGGTTCATTTTAGTTCTGTATGATTCATTTTCTAGACAGTGTTCAGAGATTTTGGTTTTTAAAGCAAATTTTGTTTCTTCATTTTGTGTTAGGCATCACTCACCCACAACTGTAGGAGGTAACTACAGGACTTATTTTAGTTTTACATATGTTACGGTTCATTTTAGTTCTGTGTATTGGATTTTATAGACATGGTTCAAATATTTTCAAAATATTTTGGTTTTGAACGCAAATTTTGTTTCTTCATTTTATGTTAGGCGTCACTCACTCACAACTGTAGGTAACTACGGGACTTATTTTAGTTTTACATATGTTACGGTTCATTTTAGTTCTGTGTGATGGATTTTCTAGACATGGTTCAAATATTTTCAAAATATTTTGGTTTTGAACGCAAATTTTGTTTTTTCATTTTATGTTAGGCGTCACTCACTCACAACTGTAGGTAACTACGGGACTTATTTTAGTTTTACATATGTTACACCTTTACCTCACAAATCTAACAATTTTATTAGCATGGAGACCGCTGAGTTGAATTAACAAAAAAAAAAATAGCTCTATGGCTTATTGGTCTCCGCATTTGAATTCGTATCGGGAGGTTGCGGGTCCGATTCCCACGTACCTTTATTATAGAGAATACATAAAATGTTTCATTAACGTGCCGTTAACATAGTGCATAAACGTGTTAATTGCAATTTTATGTTAATGTAACTACTGGGCTTGTAATGTAATATCTCCGAAGACAATTTTATTAAAACATCAATAATAAATTAACTTGACTGGATTTGAATAGAATGCATTAAAATCTAAATTTACATGAATTATGTAACATTAATCAATATTTTTAAAAATAGGAAACTCGTGTCTTGTAATTTTTATATCGCATTTAAAATATATTTACAATGCACAATCGATATGTGCGCTAACAATTCTGTGCGATGTGATATTGATTGATGGTTTGTTTTAATTTGCACAGCAGCTATATTAATCAGTACCAAAAGGACACATATCGGTTTTTCTAACATAGTTGGTACCTGACATATATTTTCCTTTCAGACTTGCCTATAAGGCCACAAAGAAAGCGATATTCACACAGCTGGCATGATTTCTTATGTCCAAGATTATCACAAACATATCAAGTTATTTCGGATTTAAGTTAGTTATTAATGACTCTTGGCTGCATTAATTGGATTTTATATTAAGATTCAGATAAAAAATAAACATTTAGAATTTCAATTATTATTTTTATAAACAATAATTATTAATCTAAAACACTCATCCAAATTGAAAAAACCTTCCGAGCAAAGATAAATGTCGCCGGCAGGACTCGAACCCGCACCCTTCTAATGTCCGGTCAGATGCTCTACCTTTGAGCTACGTCGGCTTATCGCAAACCCGCCAAGTTAATCAATATATACTAGTGTTCCATTCAATAATTACTGTTTTTATTATATTTTCACCTGTAAACAACCAACTTTATTAGTATGAGAGAGGCTTGTAACGGCTAAATCCCTCAAATAGATGGCGTCGAGACAAATTATGTCTACATTTTATTGGTGAAATTGCTTTGACTTGTCAAATATTTATTAATTGATAAACTAAAGTTCTTAAAAACTTAAGACAAGATTTTTGTGCATAGCGCAAAGGGTAACAATTATTATTTTTATAAACAATAATTATTAATCTAAAACACTCATCCAAATTGAAAAAACCTTCCGAGCAAAGATAAATGTCGCCGGCAGGACTCGAACCCACACCCTTCTAATGTCCGGTAGTATATATTGATTAACTTGGCGGGTTTGCGATAAGCCGACGTAGCTCAACGGTAGAGCATCTAACCGGACATTAGAAGGGTGCGGGTTCGAGTCCTGCCGGCGACATTTATCTTTGCTCGGAAGGTTTTTCAATTTGGATGAGTGTTTTAGATTAATAATTATTGTTTATAAAAATAATAATTGTTACCCTTTGCGCTATGCACAAAAATCTTGTCTTTAAGTTTTTAAGAACTTTAGTTTATCAATTAATAAATATTTGACAAGTCAAAGCAATTTTCACCAATAAATGTAGACATAATTTGTCTCGACGCCATCTATTTGAGGGATTTAGCCGTTACAAGCCTCTCTCATACTAATAAAGTTGGTTGTTTACAGGTGAAAATATAATAAAAAACAGTAATTATTGAATGGAACACTAGTATATATTGATTAACTTGGCGGGTTTGCGATAAGCCGACGTAGCTCAAAGGTAGAGCATCTAACCGGACATTAGAAGGGTGCGGGTTCGAGTCCTGCCGGCGACATTTATCTTTGCTCGGAAGGTTTTTTCAATTTGGATGAGTGTTTTAGATTAATAATTATTGTTTATAAAAATAATAATTGTTACCCTTTGCGCTATGCACAAAAAATCTTGTCTTAAGTTTTTAAGAACTTTAGTTTATCAATTAATAAATTTAGAATTTCGTTTCAAAATGAGTTTCGGAACGAGATTTGTATGAAGTATGAAAACTCGTTGATCCCTTGTTTCAGAGAACAGAATTTCACCATTTTAATGTGGATTACAGTTACTTATTTTTTAGTTTTATGTACTGTTTTTATATAAATATCAGGAAGGTAGTTTCTTTATTTATGACAAACGATTTTCCGAACTATCGATTATTAAAAAAATCGTAATTTGATAACTTAAGCCGATGTTTAGCGTCTGCCTGACAAACATAAAACTTTTTATTGAGATTTAGGCATTTAATGCAACGATTCTCTCCAATAAAATTTTACACTGCCAACAAATAAAAACACAAAGTTTCAGGAGATTTATTAATGAATGGCAATTCACTTGTTTACGACGTTAGCTTTAATTTTATGACAAATGAGAAGTTTATATCATTGTGATTTAAGGTGTGTTTTTAACAAAACGTTTGTTTTTATCTTAAAACAACCATAAACTTTTTTCATACGTCTTTTAAGGCAGAATAGCTGGCG
This sequence comes from Halesus radiatus, assembly GCA_022606495.2. Lineage (NCBI taxonomy): Eukaryota > Metazoa > Arthropoda > Insecta > Trichoptera > Limnephilidae > Halesus > Halesus radiatus. The sequence goes on from JAHDVE020008214.1 coordinate 95,670, forward strand.
CTCGTCAAAATGAACTTATATAATTATAATTATGTGTTTGAAAATAAAGAAAAAATATATGTTTTTAAGATTCCATACATTGAATGAGGTTGATGTTGTAATATGGTTTAAAAAATGAATAACTTACATTAATTAAAAGTGTATTTTATGTTCATATTTATTTAAATATAAATTAGTAGCAAGTTTATGTACCATCAAATATTTAAAAATAATTACAAACGCAGCCTAATTGAATGTAGTCGATTGGACCTACTACTACCTGCGTTGAAACGCAAAGTAATTGAATAAACAAACCAAAAATCCTCCTGCCAACATTTTTTATGGCTCAAAAAAATGTTGCCCAATTATCATAATGTACTGAAGACCTAACGCAGGGAAATAAAATGCCGAATCTTGACTTATGATACGAGGATGATTCTAAAACATTTCTTTATGAAAATAATACATTTGGCGAACGGATATTTGATGGCAAAATATTAATTAAAGTTTTAAATAATGTAGATAGTTATAACATATGAATGAGTGTGTTTAATCATCACTCAATTGTTATCCGGGCTGCAATCCACCTGGTGACGATTTCCCTAAGGATAGCCAATTTTCCATAGGAAAGGGGATCTAAAGGTAAAGACAACCATCTTTCTGCGAGGAACATCAGTAAACTGCGGTAAATAATTACTTGGAAATGTCCTTGAAAACTAGTTAGCTGATGCGTGCCCGGCTTAGCTCGGGATATTTATTATTTTTGGAATAAAGTTATGAAATTGTAAATTCTTTTTGTCGTTTGGGTGCCATAATTGATTTGACAGCAACAGTTATGCATTCTGACGACTATTACTATCTCTAAATAAGGAAACTAAGAAACATTCATTTGAAAATTTCATTTAATTTCAAAACTTTTATTTTTTTAAAACATTTCTAAATAATAAAGTTCTTAAGTAGGTAACTACTTGTGTTTTCCATTTTGAAAATATTCTATCAAAACAAATCTTCTTCTTTTGAATATGTAATCTGTGGCTTGCCGGACTTGTATATCTATGGGCCTACCTCAATACAATGTGGCGGGTTCAATGTTTTTCATACTAATTTTAAAACACGTTAAAGTTTTACATATTGGATTTCATTAAAACTAATGAGAACAAAGTGTGCCATTTTTAGCTAAATCGGTCCAGTAATTTTCGAAAAAATCGAGGAGAACCATTCTTTTCCACAAGAGATTTTCTCAAAACGCTTTTTAAATAAAGTTAATAAATAAGGAAATTTAAAAATTAAAATAAATAATATAACTAATTTACTTAAAGGTTACGCTTTATTATAAAAATAATTATTGTAAATAATATCAGTAACACTTAATGAAAATATGAAACAAGAAGACAGCGAAAATAAAACGATACGGTCCCAGTTGAGACTCGAACTTAGGAACCGTAGTCTATCTGGGAGTAATATCTCTGCCAATTGAGGTACCGAGACCTTGAATTTCGAATTGCGTCATTTTTATCAATCTTTCAAAACTTTCTCTGAGAATTATAAAAAAATATTTCCGTATGTATACGTATTTTGTTGACTTACTAAAAACTCATCGAGGGGTCATAAAATTTGCAGATTTTAATATAAATAATATCTGGAATTTTTATTATGGAATTATTATATTTTTTTCTATAATAACCTAAATGTCATAAATAGACATACAGTCATGACAAAATTACGAAATATAAACTAAGGGTGGATTGTATGTGGGAATTTCAACGTTTCGTTAATATTTCATTAAAGTTCTGTGAGATTGCTATTAAAGTACTTTTATTCCAGTTGTTTCAGTTTCACAGTGCTTGAATAGATTTTTTTTTTAAAGTAATTGAATATTAAATTTGAAATTTTGATAAATTCTTCAAGTTTCTCGAAACAACCCCCACTAAAACAAATCTAAGTTGTCACATTATTAATGTGATCTATTATTTTTTAAATATAACCAATGAAATAATGCAGTTAGCACTAAAAATAATATTTTCTACCAGTACTTAGATATACATTAATTTCCAGAGAAATAAAGAGAACGCAGAGTCAGGTCTTGAACCCGGACTTTTTCTGTGTAATTATATGCTATTAGACATAAAAATATCTATAGTAAATTGAATGCCCGATTAGTAATTCGCGTCTCCAAATCGACGGATTAATTTAATCCCTGGTAACAAGCTAAATAAAAATATTTTTTTAGAAGAACGTACTATTCAGAAAAAAAAACTTAAAAACTCACGAATCATAAATACATTTTATACTATTGGCTCTTTAGTAAACTAAAGAAAAATAAAGTTAGATTACATTTAATGTATTTATTTGAAGTTCTCTCTTCTATGATGCTCGTAGCTATCGATTCAAGATTTAGAGGAAGAACGAATTTTTGTTAAATGTACGGAACACAGTTTGATATAAATCGAAGAAATATGGACATAAGACGAGGACAAGAAGAAAATTAATATTTAGTAGTGAAACTCACCGTAAATTTTAACAACTCCATTGTGATAAATGCTGTTTTTAAAACTATATTTTTGTTGAATCACTTGTATAAAAAAATATTTTTTTGAGCACTGTTCACTTTATTATATTACGTTTTATATATTTTTCTGTTTGAATTTTGAGTTTTAAAATATTAAACAAATCTCCAGGAGGCCTAATGTCTATTCTATGGTCTAATCCACAGTTTGAACGCGCAGAGCAAATCCAATTTGGAAGCGTCGCGTCCGAGATGTGAATTAATTATGAATTGAGCAAATACTCGATCCTTACTTATATCGGTAGATTGTGGTGGATATATACATCACTCGGGGAAACTTGAACGGAGCATCCTCGCACGCAGTTTGCTGGCGACGCATCCTGCTCGAAAAGTTCGTGTTAATTGTTACCACCAGTTAAGCGAGGAATTCAAAGCTTAGTCCTTTTTGGTTCAGTGAACTGAAAATAAAACGGTTTTTACTGCTTTGCGAGACAAAAACATAATTTTTTTTAACATCTTTTGTTTAAAAATTACATGAAGGTACTTTGTTTTAATTTATGTGAGTATTCTGTCTTGTAGTTTTAATTTTGTTGAAAACTTAGCATTTACGACTAGTTTAGAAAAGCAATGAGATGTATTTTCCGATCATTAACAAAAAAGCTTGTTTAGAGCTGCCCGAAAAGGGAAATACTGCTCAGTTTTCATTAGAATCACTTAATTTAAATATTCTCTGACACAGAATACAAATCAAAGCAAAGGAATTAATACTACACGTATGATTAAAACTGCTATTATAATATGTTACTATATAATATTGTATAAAAAATTATCTTTATTTAATGCGTTCAATTGATAAATGCATTTGAAACATAAATATTTAATTTCTTCAATAGATTTGTAGTTATTTTATCCTTTTGACACAGATAAAGGTTTATTTTTTTTACATACGAATACAACTGGCCTACAATTGGATAAATTTGAAATTTTAGAAATCAGAAAAAGTGTTTATAGTTAATTAAATATTATTAACAATCAAATATTAAAAAAACAGTTCTCTTAGTTTTTTTTCCAATTAATAAATAGATATTGAATATTATTAATAAAAATTTTTATAATAATAACTATTATTATTTTATTTTTATGCCTTGTTATTTTTTTGATTTTATCATTTAAATTTATTATTTAATATTTTATAATAGTTTTTTAATTTTATTTTTTAAACAATACTTTACATTTTTAATTAATTACTTACTCGCTTTCATCACTGATTATTTATTTTCTTTTATGTTCGTATTTTGTCTATTCTTACATAATTATTTATATATAATGTTTATCATTTATCTATACTTATAATTATTTTTAAATCTACATTTACAGCTTCGCTTTCAAAACATGTAGATTTTTTTTATTTTAAAAACAGTGTTGTAAACAAATTAATTCTTATTAATTTACAAATATTTAAATCCACGATAAATTAAATTCTTTTTAATATTTCTTATAAGTTGTGACACAAGACTATATTGTGTAGATATCTCGTGGGAGTGATTCTATATAAGAAGGCCACCCCTCTGAAGTATATCACCCCTATTATCTAAGTAAATCTATATTATTTTGTAGGTTTTGTGAAAATGGTTGATGTAATCACCATATTCAGATAACAATACATAAACAAAAATCATTCACTCTCCGTAAAACTGTGTCAAAATAGTGATATTGGTTATTCTGCGGTCGATAGGCGAAATAATGATTGAATTTTGTATTTTATTATCATTAAATAATTTTAATGAATTTGGTCGTTGCAGAAGCGTGTGGTTTTGAAGATGCACTCAATATTGAGCCAATTATTCTCTAGCCCAGATTAATAAACAGCTAATCAGCAAACGTTCATAGCGGTCGTGCGGTATAAAAGTAATAATTTCATAGAGTCATCTATACCAAAACCTTAACGTGTCCCACAATTAATTATTGCAGCGTGGATAATGTAGAGTTAATGATTTACGTTATAATATTGATTTAGTTATCTGTTTTATGTTACTGCTAAATGTTTTTAAAAAATAGTTTAACGTTACTTTATTGTTTAAAATCTATATATACTTATACTTTTCGATAGCTCGTTGTATTCTGTTTTAAAAATCCATGTGAAAGCCTCAAGGACGTACAATCAAATAAATAAACAAGTAAAAGAAAATAGAAAATATTCGAATTTTGCTTCTGCACATAACTAACTACTATTTTTCTCCAGGGATTTACGTAATCGTAAAAAAAAATTAAAAACGAACTGACAATCATGATATTTCTGTTAATATTTCTAGAAATATTTTACAAAATACTAAAATAAGAAAATGCTCAAGTACTGATTGAAAATGTGAATGAATTGTGTTAAAATCGTAAAATAGAAGTAATTTGAAGGAACTGAAACAAAGTTTAAACATACCCGGTGGATAGCGGTTTATTTAAAAAAATATATTTTATTACGAATGCATCCACACGGAACCACAGGTAAACACTCATGAAACTGAATTATTCATAAAATAAAAGTATATTTGATATCACTAGTTGTTCAACCATCACGACCTCTGATAGATTAAATTTGCACACGATTGATTTTGTCACACTCCTGTCGACATTATTTGTTAGTTATTTAACATTAAAATAGACGTGATCCCGGAATTATTTATGTATTACTTTGAAAAAATACTTAATAAATGATTTCCAATGATACTTTCATTATTTTTATATCCATTTAAAATCTATTAGACATTAATGGTTGATTTTTATTTCTGCAGCCTTCGATTATTTTAATAAACCAGGGATTAACCTGTCCTCCGTTGTCAGAACCAAAATGTTACAAGTAAATCCGATTAAATTGGGTTTTAATGGAAAACGACAATTCACTTCAATGTAATGCATCAGTTTCCTTACAGAATCTCCAACAAATAACGCGTTAGACACAACTACGGGTTTGATTGGATTCTAATAAATTATGTATAATACGATGACAATCAAAACAATACCAATTTAATTCTTACTTCGGAGGCCAGCGAAAGTTCATCTTTTCATAAAATTTACTGACAAAATGATAATTACCAAACAGGTGAGGTGGTCTCTGTAATGTAGATTAATTCATTAATTTCTCTTAATCATAAATTCTGATATTGTTGAAAGACAGTAGGGTAATTTAAATAAAAATTACTCGCATTTGAACTGTTTTGTTGAATAAACCGTTGGACAAAAGACTCTGCAGCTCACAGGTGAAAAGGACGCTCTTCCTTGCTTTCTGTAACACATTGTATACATGCTTCGGGTGCAATATAATAACGCGTACCGTATGATATTCGGACTTCAAGGGCACTGCAGTGCATCCTGTATGCTTGCAGAAGGGCGAGTTCCCGGGTTTCCAGAATTAATAAGAATTGGTGTGGCAGGAATAAGGGATAGGATTAACAATTCCAAAAATCTTCTCGTCAAGGAATCCCGTCAGACTTTAGGTTCGAGTATGGAAGCGAAATGGAATAAATAAATTTATAAATGAATTAAATAATATAACTTGTTTACACCACTTTATTAATATACAGATACAGACATGTTTCGAAAGCGATTCTTTCTTCATCAGGAGTGGATAGAATACATAATACGCTTTATAAATATGCAGATATCTTCAATTTATTTTTTATAACTTATTGAAGTTTGTAAACCTCATTGTAATATTTAATCATTGAAGAAGATAATATTAACGGATCCCAAAATGAACCACGAAACCGAAAAAACAACAGAAATTAAAAAGATTTCAGTCGCATCTGGGACTTGAACCCAGGACCTCTGCCTATCCGAAGCAACCGCTTAACCAAATTAGCTAATGAGACCAGTTCAATTTACGCCATTTACACCGATATCATACTTCAAGTTCAAGACTTGTTAATATTATCTTTCATTTTTATAAATCCCATATTATTGACTACTATCCTTATGATGATTGCAAAGTTTCATCCCGAACTCAATTGAGTTTCAGATATACCTACCCGATTTTATTTATATGAGACATCTATTGACTTATTTTACAAGTTTGGAAAGAAATATTCAATTTATTTTTTATAACTTATTGACGTTTGTAAACCTCATTGTAATATTTAATCATTGAAGAAGATAATATTAACACATCCCAAAAGGAACGACGAAACCGAAAAAACAACAGTAATTAAAAAGATTTCAGTCGCATCTGCGACTCAAACCCAGGACCTCTACCTATCCGGGGTAACCGCTTAACCAACTAAGCAAATGAGACCAGTTCAATTTATGCCATTCACACCGATATCATACTTCAAGTTCAAGACTTGTTAATATTATCTTCCATTGTTATAAATCCCATATTATTGGCTACTATCCTTATGATGATTGCAAAGTTTCATCCCGATTGAGAGTTTACCCCGGATAGGTAGAGGTTCTGGGTTCGAGTCCCAGATGCGACTGAAATCTTTTTAATTTCTGTTGTTTTTTCGATTTCGTGGTTCATTTTGGGATGTGTTAATATTATCTTCTTCAATGATGTAGATATCTGTATAAAGTGGTGAATACAAAGTACATTATTAAAATCATTTATTAATAATGACGCCACAAAGTGAATACCAATCGTTTGAAGAAATTATCACAGAAATTTATATTTAATAGTAGTTTACACAAAATATTTAGACACATGTTGATATTTATACATATCCGGTCACCATATTATACAACTACCGAAGTTCGAGGTTTCTTGAGGGATGGCCCGAGTGTTGCGTGTTAATTCGAACCCCTGCAAACAATAAGGTGATAATTACCAGGTGTCCGAAAGCTTTATTGGAGAACAGTCAACGGGAATAATCGTACATTAAATATGCCACGAAAAGTATACATTATAAATAATGTTTCCTGTAAACGGTATTCAGTTATTCAGCTCCTGTGTTCAAGATAGTTCCGTGTCGTGAAATTCTATAAATTACGTCACCTTATACAAAGAATAATGTAAATCTTAACGGTTTCATTTATAGATATGGAATAGTTATTTAGGTTTTTAAAATCCTTGATGATTTATCTATTATGAATAAAGGTAAGGAAGATCAATAAAAGTACATAGGTGCATATTATAATATTTATACGTGAGTCGGGTTATGTCAAATGTCATACTATTATAATAATCTTCTATAATGTAAAGAAGAACGTCTCGGCTGGCGGTGTATGTTTGTTTTGTATTCAAATCTACAATTTTATTCCTAGTTTGACGAAATTTTGCATATTTGACCTAGAAAACAAGAAGAAGGTCTCTGTCTATATGATATTTCTAAAAACCACTCCCATCCTCCTTTCCCACCCTTAAGTCAAATTATTGTACTACTTGATGAAATTTTGCAAATCTGACGTTCAAAATAAGAGGAGAATTACTGGGTACGGGTAGAGAGTAGACTAGGGGTAGGATTAGGGATAGGGTTAGCGGTTATGAAACTTTACTCCAAACTATTAATAAACACGGGCAATGGCGGGTACTTCAGCTAGTTTATCTATGATATAAAATGCTGGGGGGCGGTGTGTGTTTGTTTTGTATACAAATCTAAAATTTTATTCTTAGCTTGAGGAAATTTTGCACGCTTGATCTACAAAACAAAAGAAAGGTCACGAAAAAACACCCCTATCGCCGTGTCCCTTAGATCCAAATTTTGGTACTTCTTGATGAAATTTTGCACATTAGACGTTCAAAATAAGAGGAAAATTGCTGGGTAGGGATGGGAGTAGAAGTAAGAGTACGGGTAGGAGTAGGGGCAGGGTTAAGGATTTTAAAACTTTACTCTAAACTATTTATAATCCCCTGGCAATGCCGGGTATTTTAGCTAGTAGAAAATAATAGGAATAATAATAACAAAAACTTCTAACAAATAACTTCTAATAATAACAGATTAGAAGAGTATGTATGATACGACGTAATATTGCTAATGAAGCAAAAGGTATCTGCCAAGCAAGACAATTTGCGTGGCGGTCATTTCTCTCTGCGTACATCTGCGGAGAAATGGTGTGATGGTTTATCAGATACGTTAAATGAGTCGGTTAAAACTGCACGGCAAGACATTCCCTTGTTACGATTAATACGACAATATTTGAAAATCTCATACTACCATCACACTTTGCGAAAGATGTTGTTTGTGCCGTGATGGAGGACTTAGTCAGCCAAGAAGATGAACTCACGACCCCTTGGTGGGACCCAGACGCGATGGAAACTCTGCCATTGACCAGTTTATTTTATTTAGTGCAGAAAATACACATTTGTTTAAAAAATGCCTACACTTTGTCTAGGAAGATTTTCCGTTTAAGTACTGTTAAAATTGAATGTACAAAATAGAGCAGATATCAAAATGCTTTTCATTGATGCAATAAAACCCATAGTGTATTTCAGCATACAAAAAAGAAGAAAAAAAAAACGAAATGTTTATTATCAATATTCCAGTGTTCGATGCTTTAATGAATGCAAAACATTAACACTGCTTAAGCTAGGAAATTTCTCGTGATAAATATTTATAGAATGATAAATGGCCTCTTTGTAACCTTTGCCCGGACTGAGGCTTACCTCTAGGGCGCAAACCTTGAGCTTAGAGCCTTTATTTCCTGCAGGCCCTTTATTTATAAAGAAAGGCACAATCGATGACTGTAACAAGTCAGCACCTCCCATGCACATTGAATATTGACTAAGATTCAGGAGCGTACGGCGATATTATTAATTGATATTCTTCGATATTTAAATTCATTTCTCAACTTGACTTGTATGGTAATTACCTACTACGTAATTAAAACATGGGATAGCTTTAAAATTAAGTTAAGTATAGGAAACAAGTAAATACAAATTTTTAAAAAATCTGGAAAATATTCCTTCTATAGGTTGTAAGAAAAACGGAATTTAAAAAAATACACTGTAATCTTCAATCTCCGCCCATTAAGGACCTTACATTGAGGAAACTTTTCCTAAACAGAAACGCGCTAATCCGGGACGCTTCCTTAAGCTGCCAAGAAATGAATCCTTTTGGCAGTGGAAAATCAAGATTTGTGACGTTGTTTACCTTAAATTTTTGTTTTCTACTTTGAAAGTGAAAGCATATGTTTATTTAGGTATCATTATTGATTGTTTTTTCATGTGGGCTGTACAAATAAATAAGGATTGTGTACGACTAAGATCAATTGTTAGTAGATTATTTAAATTAAAATTCTTTGTTCCAATCTGTACACGTCGAATAATTTATTTATCATTAGGTGAATCTGTTATAAGGTATGGACTTACAGTCTGGGGACTTTCCTGTAAAACAAACGTCAATCATGTTCAATCAGAGCAAAATTCATTGGTTAAATTATTAGTTCATAAAAGTTTATACGAACAAAGGTATAATATCCCATACTTTTATCAGAGTCTCAAAATTTACAGTAAAGTTTCAATATGTATATAAGTTATAATATGAATAAAATAAAAACATTTATTTTAAATGTAGCAAAATATTCACAAGATTTTTTTAATAAAAATAAGATACGATTTTTCGTACACCACTGACACACTATAACAAAAGTTTAATCGGAGATTCCCCACCAATTCTTAGTGCCGAGTGTGTACCATAAACGTACAAATAACGTACGCATTTATACATTATTCATATAGGTAGGTCCGCTGTTTTTCTGCTATCGAATGTTATCAATATTTTTAATTTAGTTTTGTTAACAGCATCGTTTAATTAAATAACCGTGATTTCTGATAGTAATTGATAAAATCGAAACATTTTAATAATATGTAGAATTAATCTCTATCAAAACATTTTATTGGCAGTATAAAAACTTACTTGGTATTTTATTGAAACATTTCGATTCCAATGACTAGACAGATGATCGAAAAATGCACGTTATGACAAAATTTAACGCAAAATTATATTGCAATTCATATTCACTTTTTAACATTTCGATTTATTAGAATAATTTGGATCTATCATTTACAAAAATCGATCGCTTTGAAATGAATGGCTCAATTACGATCGTCGTTAAAATTTGAGTTGGTAAAATAATTTCTTGTATTTTTTATTGTTATATGTATTTTATACCATAATATTAACGACACGATTATATTTCATAATAATAAAAAAATACTTACATGAAATTATTTTACAAGGTGAGATATTTGTTGTATAGTTTCCGAATCAAATAACCAGACAGTAAACCCGGCCAAATTACATAAACATAAGGGTTGTTTCTAACTCTTTTAATTTCATTGCTATTCAATTTAAAACCACTGATGTAAAGCATTACGTTTAGCTACGTTCAGTGACAGGGTCTGAAAAATAATTTCTTACCGACCTTCCTCTATCCTGTTTCCCCCTTTTCACCATTTCCTCCCGCCTTTCATGAGGTGCCATGGATTCCTCAGTTGAATTATTTTATGGTGTTACGTAACACAATTAGGGGAATCTAGTCGTTGGAAGAATAATACTTCTAGCCGCTAGTTAAATAAAGATACACCTAGCCACTCGTTGGCGCTCCAACCAATAACGGCACGTTTCCGACGGCCATCATTGTTCTAGACCAATGAGACAAGGTACGGGACATAGCTTCCGGCCGCCATTACCACCCGTCACCCGTCAGTATTCCAAATCCAGACACGGAGTCATCAGGTACGTGCGACGTGCCTTGGGCACATGGCCGCCCGCTATTGCATCAGTACCTTATAAACGCCTTGCTACCTCTGCATTGCCCCTAAATATTAAAGCCAGTGACCAGTGCAATAACTTGCTGCGTCCTGCCTGCCACTGTATGTGTGTAATTCAGAGTCCCTAGTCAACACACTTTTACAGTGAAGGAATCTTAACCACTGTCGCCGTCTGCCCATGTAAACAGATTTGAATTCACCTTCTTGTATGTGCTGTTAATAACTGTGCCCTTTGAATAACAAGTCCGGTTGAAGATTCACCAGAGAGAGAGATTATCCCGAATCAGATTAGAGTAGGATCAGCCCCTAGAATTTGAAACCCCGTATGTGATTACTTGTAAATGTTGTCCTGTAAATAAACCCTGACTAGAAAGTACGCATCTCTCATTCGAGTAGTTAGTTACCTTTCCCAGATATAAGGCTGCGGCCGGCCTTCGACTTTGGGATTTACCAGCTGAGCTAACCATGGTGGAACCTGAGATCAGCCCTGCTTCTGGCCTCGAGGTGAGTTGAACTGTCTTCCTTTCTCATCACTGGCGGCCAACGTGGATGTTGTCTGCTCCTTTTTCTTCCTTTCTTAACAATGGTTTTATTTTTTTTGAACCACAT
>JAHDVE020008215.1:0-7500 GCA_022606495.2 Halesus radiatus
TACATATCTTAGTTTCTGACGGAAGTACTTATATCTTAGTTTAGTTTTAATATATTTCTGACGAGGGAAGGGTACTTCCGAAACCGGCCGAGATTATTATATTGAATTGAAGTGGTTCCAAACAAATGTATAGGTTTATATTATAATTTTAAAAATAAAACAGGGCAGTTACTGCCCTGAAACGGTAGCGGCAAAACCCGGTCGGCAAAAGTGTATACCAAATAAAAGTGATGTAAACAAAGATATTGTTTTATTTTTTAAATTATAATGTCACATCACCAAGTTACCGCTTCATATGAAAATATAGTTTATATTATAATTATGATAATCCACAGAACAAATTCTTTTTACGTATATGCATTGTTTAAATATTATACACTCCTTTAAGGGCTTTTGCTTATTTTATGATATAGAAAATATCGTAATAGTGGTACAGGAGTAAACGTGGAGTAAATGATTAGCTCATACTATTGGAACCAAAGAGTGATATTACAGCAGAATATGCGTACATTAGTATTTATTGAAGAGGTATGCTATTATAGATTTCTTGTATCTGCATTCCTAGCAGTTGAACACATCTACTATTTGTGCGGAAGTAATGCAATCTAGGTACAAGCGAGTGTCTAAATAACTCGGTCATAATATAATTGTTAATATAGTATTGGATAGAGTAGTATTAGTATGAAGAGCAATAATTAGGTGAAGTAAATCAAAGCTGTCTATAATACCATTAACAATTTTCAAAATAAAAGTCAAGTCGGAAACAAGTCATCTGTCTGAGAGTTTTAATAATTTTAATTCTTTCAGTAAGTAATTGTGATTATTGGTTTGAATGTGTAGATCGAGTTTGTAGTTAATATAACTTAAAAGTTTATGTTGAACTTTTTCAATGGAATTGGAGTGAATTTTAAAATGAGGGGACCAAATAGAAGAATCGTATTCAACTTGATTTCGAACAGAAGAGAACAATATTTCTAATATAGAAATATTCCTACTTCTTTTGCATTTCAGAGAATGAAGTCCAACCTATTCAAACATTTATTTGTTATTATTTTAATGTGTGAAAGAAAATAACATTTGGAATCGAAAATAACGCCAAGATCATTAATACTACCCTCACTTCATTCATTGAAGTTAGGGTAGTATTATTAATATCGTATTGATATTTGAAAGGATGATTTATTTAAAAAAACTATGTAGTGTTTAATAATGTTTAAATACAGTTTGTTGGGTTTACACCAATCTTGTAATTCTTTTAACTTTATTTGAATGTAGTTTTTACAGTTTGAAGAGTTTTAAATCGTTGGCTAAAGGAAACACATTAATATAATTATCAAATACAGTAACGATATCAATAATGAAAACTATAACTAGTATTGGGTCTAAATGTGACAAATGTATCATTATCCACCACTCAGTAAATACGGACTATAACTCATCATATAAGTAATATTAAATACGGCCAATCCACTAGATCTGCGTCCAAAGAAATTAGCTTACCACTGCTGCATAGGGAAGTCATCACAATGTTTTTTTGTTGTTGGTATGTTTAATATTTGCAAATTCACTTACCTACCCCAGACATAACACGCTTTAATGTAAATAAAATTTCTATCTATATATTTTAGGTACCCATCTAAAGAGATAAAATAAGTTGACTAACTGAAGTTTAGTAAGGTAACATCAGCCCCTATTTGAGCCATCGGGAGGGATGATTGCCTTCTTAAATTGGGTGCTATTCAAATAGGATTTTATTCAGGTACCATCCCGCTATTATGTTTCTTTCGAGGATTTTGTCCTCTCAGGCATTTCTCTATGTTCGGAATATACGAGTGTGTCTGATTCGGCGAAGGCTGTTCGAAATGTTTTCAAAGAAAAAGATTGTCGGAATTTGGGAATCGAAGTGGAATAATTGGATTCCACAGGATGTAATAAATAAAGGTATGAAAATAATAACAAAAGACTCACAGTGACTCAGGAAAATCAGTAAGATTGGATCCCGTGTTCACTGACTACAAAGAAGTGCTTTTGAGATATCTTATTATATAAAATTCTACCAGAGGATCATGTTCTAATATAACTTGTATTTAAACTGCGGCGAAAAATTCCGTTATTTTTTTTATTTTTTATATTTATATAGACTTCTAAATTACTTTGTTTTCATTATGAACACTGTTTTACCTAATAATATAGTTTTTTAATATGGCCGTAGTTGCGAGTTAAGGCATAATACAGAACAGGGAAATTATGATTTATTTGTCATGAAAAGAAATATGATTGTGAATGATGTAAAAAACGTAATATATCATTTTACGTTGTGAGCTGAAATTATAAGCGTTTTCCTATAAACTCTAAAGAGAAAATTGTGAGCATATTTCATGACGCCAGAAGTAACCAATCTAAATATTTGGCTGCTTTAAAATGTAGACGTTCTACTTTACAATTGAGATGTGCGCTATGAAGACAGTAGACACCTAGACGTCAATGGAATCGATAAATGATTTGGCATATTTTATCCACCGGGAATATTTCTGTAGGCACATGAACTCCCATTTCTGTAGAGTCTTGTCCCTCGGAAAAATGTGTTTTATTAGTGAAAATTGAAGCAATATCCCGAGTTTCAATATTGGATGTGCGCGGAGCAAACGCGCCTTTTTATCGGAAAATGGAGTTATCCTTTAGATTGTCGGTTGGATAGAAAATAATATATTTAGCCAGGCCGGGGCGCGCAAATTCGATCACTCGTACCCCCTTCCCTCGTACTCCCTACCCCTCCCCCCTGCCCCTCCCGCATAGCTCTCCCGATCCGGCCAAGAGGGTGGGAAGATGTCATTCGACGGGGTGGTTCGGGAAATGTGACGTAAATATGTTAAAGCCCATTTGAATACATAAAATCCGGGTGGCACGATTTAAGAAATTCGCTTTTTCTATTACTTTCTGTCCGGTTTTCGAGTTGAATTTTTTTAGTAATTTCCGTATTTCGGCGACGTTATTAACTCGGCAAATTTAGAATTTCGTGAAACGGTACACATTGAACCAAAAGTGATGAAAATAGTCGCTCGGCTCGACACCTCGTTTTCCTTATACTCTGCCAACTAACAGATATTCCAAAGTGGTTCTTTTTTATTTTTATTAGAGTTATGAAGCAGAAAAAGACTATTCAAGTGTTTTAGCGCTGATAATGTATGTGTGTTGAATCAATAAAATCTGTGAACATTCACAGCTAGGTGAGTTCTAGCTTTAGGAAATTTGCAAGGCCTCTAATGTCAGTGTTTCACGTGTCAAGGCAACATTTCTTTAAAATATGTTTCTTTGAAATATTCATTTAAATCTCAATATACGAGATTTGATTTGACAAATTTGTTCATTTAAATTTAGTTAATTATTTTTCTACTGTTCAATACGAAGAGAAAAGGGTTAAAATTCTTGCGAAAGGCGAGTAGTAATACTAGTACAGACTAAATATGTGCATATTATATCGGGTATTATATTTACATATTATCAAATATAATGTTTGTATTTACCCAAAGAACAGGTAAAATAGTCGAAGAACTACCATGAATTCTCAACACCTAGCCATAACAATCCCACCTTTATTCCGCTTAAGGAAAAAAATCCTGACATTACCGAGTCAAAGATCAAAAATCTTTTCATATTGTTGCATTATTCATATGCTGTTTATTTCTTTTTGTAATGTCACCACAGTTCGCCGGTTTCGCGCGGAGCTTTCTCGTCTTATTTGTTTTTCCTGGCCGCCATTTTTATTTTCGTGTTTAGCTCTTCCCGCCTTTCTTACTCGCGCGGCTGCCCCTGGCGGCGGCTTTTGCTACCACTTTTTTTTCGCTCCAAAACCCACGAGGAAAATGTTCGCGAAAGCTGTTTAAATTGAAATTTTAATATTTGTTCTTAATTCAAAAATCTTACGGTTATATGTGATCTAATGTACATACATATGATCTAATGCATAGAGGTTGTTCATCACAGAGACGCCTGGAGATGCTTTTTCCAATCTATGGATCCCAACCCGATTAGGAATAACATCTCGTTTCCATAAGTTTTATGTTTTTAGATATTATATTAACACTTTAAAACCATAAATTTCTTTTCAACTGAATACACGAAGCGAAAATAAATTATACAATGATTATGTTAAAAATGACGAACATTACAACACAGAAAAATATTGGCAAGGATGGGGGAGAAGAAAAACAAAATCTTTTACATCATTTTCATACCTAGCCTTATTTTATAGCATGTGTTTTACATTTTCTATAGTACATATAAAATAACACTTTACTATTTTGCCATAAAGTGATATTTATCTAATTTAATACGACAGACCGTAACATGACGTCAGCATATCATTGATAACTCCCCAATAAACATTTCGGGAAGTGACATTACTCCGAAGACGTGTGTTAAATTACTCGGTGTCAATCTGGATGCAGACTTTTCCCTTAAAAGTCAAGTAAACAGAACTGTAAGTACAGGGTTCTTTCAATTGAGGCAAATAAAAGCAGTACGGAGAAACCTGCCAACAGAGGCAACTAAACTGCTTGTCAATTCGTACGTTGTGTCACGTCTAGATTATTGCAACGGAATATATGCGAGTCTCTCCAAATACCAAATTAACAAATTGCAATCAGTATTCAACGCTGCAGCAAGACTTATCACCGGTGTATCTAAATATTCTCACATTTCAGAGCATCTCGAAAATCTCCACTGGCTCAAATGTCCTGAAAGAATCCAGTTCAAGCTTTGCTGGATGGTATTTACGTCACTTAACGGAATGGCTCAGGCTTACTTATCAGAACTGTGTATTCCCGAAAATACCAACTCATGGCAGTCCACCCTTAGGTCAGCAGCGTCATCAGCTATCGGCAGGTTGAAGAAACCAAAGCGCGCACCTAATACTAAGTTCGGTGATCGTGCTTTCGGAGTGTCAGGACCTAAAGCCTGGAATGAGCTGCCGCATGACTTAAGAATTATCAAAGACTCGAAAGAATTCAGAACTAAACTTAAAACACATCTTTTCAGACAATCGTATCCATAAATTGAAGAAATTCATTGGGATTTCCCGTGCTGAGTATTTCATTTACAAAATATTAAATTACATTATATTAAATCGATGAAAAAAAAAAAAATAATTGTTAGGTGAGGTGTTTCAAGTGCAGTTGAGTGTTTTTGGTGTTAGTCTGTATTTGGTGTTAATATATTTTCTTTTTCAGATCTACCTATGTAACGTATTCAGTGTTTTGTTTGATTTTTTAATTTATTATGGTTGATGTGATTTTTAAAGAATAGTGGGATTTTGTTGATAATACTATATTTTAATAATGATTGGCAGAAAACCATTTAGATCTTAATCAAATCTTTTCTAGTGTATAATAATAATATACTTGATTAATGTAGAACCAGTGAGCTATTTAAATGATTGAATATGCATGCAAATATTTTCTTCACTTGCAAGATTACGTTTTACAATAACAATATGTCTCTTCCATCTTTAATTAAATTACTACCTAAACAAATAAGAGCGTTTTTTAATGAGTTATAGAATGATCCTCAACAAATTTTATTCTACTCCGACTCCTTATTTTCTTTATTTGAAAGATTTATTTTCTCGAAGAATGGTCCATTATGACAACGACGATTATTTATATATATAAGCAAAACAATTACGTATGGAAATAATGATAAACTTTTTAAAATATTCAACTTAAATACTTTACATCTACTTACTACGTGTAAAAAAATCAAAATGAATCAAAACACACTTCCGAAAAAGAAGAAAAAATAATAAACAAATCTTCACGATAATATCCTATAACCTAGGGCAAGTTAGTGGTAATATTAGCAAGGCGTTTCCTCTGGACGCTTTCCTCAGTTTTTGGTAATATTTGTTTTTTCTTTTAAACTTTTTGTAAGCAAATTTTTAATTTATGATGCTCAGATTTTTTATTTAATTTATAATTTTACAGTAAATTGCACTAATCACTTAAAAAGTATTAGTAAAAATTACACGCTATATTTATAACCTCTAAACACGGGGTAATGTTTTCTTCATATGGCTTCCTTTATTTTATTTTTTCAGGTTAAGTCACTGGATATATATCTAGATCTCCGGCATCCTAGAATAATATGCATTCCAACGTGGAAATCATATATTAAAAAAAAATCACTAAATAGAAGCTGAGAATATTACCTGCTCGGTTTCAACAGTAAGATCATTTTATTTGATTATTAGTATTTTTCATTATTTACGTCATTCTCTGTTTAATCATTTTTATTTCAATTCAGAATGTGATTGCACCTTTATGTTAGAATTTACTCATTGTGAATGCAACCGATTGATAGATAACTTACCCCAATTTAGTGTTCTTTTCAATGCCTTTAAAAAGTTATAAAGTGCAACAACTATATTATTCGTTCTTCTTTCATCACTAATTTCTCAGTAAGCAACAACTGTCAATAACTTACTGCAGAGATATGAAGGCCTTGCTGGACCATTGTATTATTTGTCATAAATATAATATCTGTCTTAATCATTTAAGTGTTTTTAATCTAACAAGTAATATCAATAACCATCCGCGTCAAGATATTTTCGACCCAACTCAATACATCCATAAGTCCAAGCCTTACAAACTTGGACTGATCGAGGAATCTAGGCGCACACATTACCAATTCTAAATCCTGACTTCAACTTTCGCAAGAGGGACAATTCGGTGTTCCCTGATTTTTAAATCCATATTTGGAAGGGTTCAGAAAATAATGTTAAAATTAATGGTCTAAGGAAAAACACCACTGTGCAGAGGAACATTACTAAATATGACTGTATTTCATACAATATCAGTATTCTTATCATTATAAAAATTTGCCACAACACAAAATATAACAGGGTTTTATGTAACTTTAATATGACATCTAAATAAGAAGATAAAAAAAATCAAAAACTTAAATAATTACATCACATTATGATCATAAAATGACTTGTGATTTTTAAATAACTTACAGATTCTTCAGAAATATCGTTTTCTCAAAAACCGTTTGGAATTTTGTTTTTTTTTTTATATAACTAATTAACCATTACCCCGTTTCTCCGCAGAGGTAGGCAGAGACGATGGATCCCCAAACAACTTGGTCTTGGCACACATTTCTCGCTTCATTCACATTCATACTTCGTTTCATACTCACTCCTCTGTTATACTCTTGACGTATTATATATTAGATAAATTTAATTGTTTGATTCATTTGATCGCGCCATGTTTTCCTTAGACGTCTCCAACTTCTTCTTTCATTCAATTTCGCGTCATTCTCTTACACTTCTTTCGTAGTTCATCCGCTCTACATGCCTAAACCAAATAATATTTCCTTTCTTAACCTTATTCATTACGCTTAGGAACATCATCCCTGAATTCCTTCGAATATTCACATTTTAAACCCGGTTAAAAATAAATGATTGTTTTTTTGTGATAAACGTAATAATATCCAATATATTTT
>JAHDVE020008215.1:12500-46253 GCA_022606495.2 Halesus radiatus
AACCTAATTGTAAAATAACAGATATACTACATAGTATATCTGTTATTATAATATATATCTGCCGGCCTCTGTGTTTCCTCCATCCTATAACATGGGTCTCTTCAAGACCCACGTTCACTCTTTCCTATCCTCTAAAAGATCCTCCACACAGCATCCCCAAAGATGATATAGGCCTTGAGGGAAATTATTTCCTCCTTGGTCTCCTGTGTGGAGTTACTGTAAAAAAAAAAAATACGTTATTTAATTTATTTCTATAAAATTCCACTGCGCGTTAAGCGAGCCACGGGTGGTAGAAAATCCTTCACGGCGTCTTTCAAAACGGAGTAAACTATACTGCACCTTCAATTTGTCAAAAATATCAATCCTTACAAAGAAATTGAAGACAATATATAAAAAGACCCTACGAGGAATCGAAGACATTGGTACAAAGCCTTGTTAAGCATGTTTCCTTTTGACATGCGCCATACCAATACAATTTATCTTTTACTTTGGGTGCGGCCGAAAATGGAGGGAAAATTCAAAAGGGCACTTTCAAAGGAAGGCAAAAGAAAATGAGGTATTTGTCTGCTTTAAAAGAAGAGTGAAAAATCTCGCAGCTCTTTCTTTCGCGTTACAGTTTCACGTTGAATGACAGGGATAGTCGGATATTTTGGGTGATAAAAATATAACAGAAGAAAACGCAGCACCACTTTGAAGGTGTTAGCTTGGTAAGAAAGAGACACAAAAGTATAAGAATCTTTAGGTAGGAGAGAGATAACTACATTGATGTCATTTTACAAATGAATATAGCATAGGGATAAGTGATTTCTCGAATGTTTAAATAAGTTTGAATTTTTATTAAAGTTTATTTTATATATTGTCCAATAATACATTGTCGAAGTGCAAACGAAAATAAATCGCTAATTTATTAACCGTTCATTGACCGTACATACCAATGATTCCATTTTGTGAAAAAAAATCTTACATTGATCGTTCTGAAAAACTATTAAAAATAGCAGAGTTTATTCTATAAATATATTCTATAGATATATAATGTAAAAAAAAAAAATCGCAAATATAATGTTTAATTATTATTTTTTTAAATATTGTGCATTTGTACCACATTTTGTGTTGGAAATTATTGTTTTCATCGCCCCGTTCAGAGACCATATATCAGTATCGAAACGTTGTTTGCTGAAATACTCTAGCTATATTTAGTTACAAAATAAATAGTCCGGTACTTCTCAGCCCTCCTTCTAATACTGCATTCCACCTAAAATCTTTTCCCAAAATAGGGGTAGCATAGTACCACTGTTTGTCTTTTGTCTAAATGTATGTCAGCTTATGTTTTAATCCCCCAGAAAATTGACATACTACTGAACATGCGGTCTATTATATTCCCGAAAATTTTCTCTAATTCCTAGATTTTTTTTAAACAGTTCTTTTTTCATTAGGGGTCGTATTACATTCGCCCCCGTTCCAAAAATCCGCCTTACCTCCTAATGATAGCTCGAAGCCAAAACGAGGATACAAGAAAAACACACTAACAATAATTTTTCTTTTGTCAATACCCTCACAAAGGGAGTAGTGTCTAACGATTCTTCTTTGAGAACAATGTCAGCGAAATCTACCAAGACACAATATCGGGAGAGTCACCCGCTCTCTAATCTCGCCCCAACTCCCCCTCGGCCCCGGTACATTTAAACATCTCCCTCTAACGGCTCCGTACCCACGCAGGGGAGAGAGGGGTGAAACGGCTCCCCGTGTATAACGCAGAGTCACCTACATGGCGGAAGATCCAAATGCGCGCATAAAAACCGGGTGGGTACACATTATATAGGAAAATGACTTCCATTTTGACTTGAATGTGGGAACATATACCCACTTTTTTTGCCGGCGAACGTGCGTGGGGGGGTGACGCGAGGGTTGAAGTCGCCGTAATATGCAAAAGGGAATTTTTCATCCCCCAAATTGTGCTGCGTCAAATATTACATCGTAAACAAGTTGGTAATGTTGCTTATATATGATGGACGCGTTTTGCTGACGGTATTAACGGTTTAGCAAAGATGGACTGATATTAAAAAAAAATCGTCTGGAATACGAGATGTTTACGGGCGGGATGTTTTTTACCAGGCGGATTACTAAAAGATCGACAAAATTCTTCTAATAAATTTCTTTCCTTAATGAAGGTTATATTTCTCTGAGCCTTTCTACGTTTACCTACTTTATAATGATATGATGCGAGGATGCGTTGATATAAAATAGATTAACAAGAATGCAAACGGTACTGCGAATATGGCAATAAACAGTAGGTACCTACCTATTGTATAAAAAATATATTTCTTAATTTCTATCGTTACCTAATGCAGGTAATATTTTTTCTCTGGTACATATGATTTAATGTATAAACGTTTCAGTTATACACTGTTAAGTACCTACATTACTTTATTTTATTTTAGTACATAAAACAGGCAATATTCTTAAAACTTACTTACGTGAATGTTTATATAGCACTAATAATTAATAAGTGCAATAAACAACAACACACATTATTTCGCATCAAATGATAATAATAATGAAAAATAAGTGATAGATCGAAATCGTTTTATCATGTAGGTGTATAAACTAACTCCTTATTGTCACCTGTGCTGATGGTACACTGTTTTGGTACTTATACCTACTAGATAAAAAAATAATAATGAAGGGCATGCTTTTTACGCTTTTTGTAGGTAACTACATTATTTATAATGATTACTGTCAAAACTGGTAAAACGCGCAAACGCTGTAATCAATGATATTGCTACAATATAATGATTGAATAATGATTGTTGCATGACTTAATAAATTTTCAGAAAACTTGTTTATGAAGCCTTATTAACTTGATGCACGATCGTAAATACTGATTAATAATACCGACTTGTCTGTTTGTGACAGGGAAGTGAATATAATCTTTCTTCGCTTATATTTTGTAATTCTTTATCAATTAAGTTGCGTTTCCACCAGATCTATTCTATTATCTATTTCATATAAACTATGAAAGAGAGAACAGGATTTATATTGAATAGAATGCCTGATGGATTTAGAAGCACTATATTGAATCCACTTTAACTTTCGTTTAATTCTTTTATAGAATAGACCGTCGATAGAACTGTTTAAATGGCGCCCTGCGCGAATGTGTGTATATATTTATGTATTTTTTAAATAATAACTTTAATAAGACTAATATTCCCAGGTTACGAACCTGAACCTCACAATATTTGAAAATCTCTCACTACCATCACCGCGAGCGGAAGATGTTGGTTGTGTTGCGATGGAGGACTTAGACCTGACGGCCTCCATGGTCGAGGGGTAAGGCTTTCGACTACGAATCCGAAGGACGCGGGTTCAAATCCCGGCGTGCGCAAGTAAATTTTATTTAATTAATTTGTGCTGTTTCACAATTAATTAAGTTTAAAATAATATATAGTATATTTGCGCACGTTCCAGAGTGGAAAATACTCTCAGTATCGCCCTGATGAAAGACCACCGTTCACAATTGAAAAGTTGCTTGAAATGGCTTTTAGCCGTGTTAGGTGAATATCAACATATATCTGAATAGTTAGGTATTTCTCGACCTTCCTCTTCCCCTTCTCCTTCTCCTCCTCAATACCTTCAGCTTCACAACATTCCCCAATTGGGGATGCCATAGTCTCATTGGCTCCAGAGGTTTTGACTCTTGTGCGGTATTCATGTAAAAAAAAAAAAAAAGCCGCAGAGGAATTAAACTCTCAACGCCTGTGTAACTAATTCATTAAAAAAAGCCATATTAGTAAATTTTTAATTATTGTTTTTTAATAAAACCTTACAACAATAAATAAATAATGCAGATTAAGAATATTCGTGCGAAATTTTGCTGACAGCTTTTCTGCGTCTCATTCAACTCCGCGAATACGAATAAATTAAAATAGAATAGAAATAAAGTAAGTGAGAATGTGCGACAATTCACTTCAATTATAGAATAGTTCCTTCTATGAAAGAGATCATACCGTAGATCAGGTGGGAATGTAACATTAGGAAACCACGTAAGACTTCTTGAATAAAAAAAAATAAAAAACACGTTCTATGAAATAAATATCAAAAATGGTTCGATGTTTGAATACGTTGCCATGCCATTATTAGGTGGGACGTTCGTTACTCTTACAAGATAGCTGACAAAGTTATTTGTTGTATAAAGATAATTGTTTCTCTCCAATTATTATCAAATGCAAGGAGCTTCTCATCAGCCCCTTTGTTTCTGCCTTGTCTGGTGGGATAAAGTGTAAAGTATGAGAATAATATCTCCGATTTATTAACTGGGAAGGATACAGAAATTAGCTTAGAATAATTCGTGGTCTAAACTCAAAATGAGTCGTGTTATAAAACAAACTACTGATAAACTTACAATACAAAGGCACCTACGTATGTACTATAAACCAAAAATTCGTAAAATCAAGCATAATGCATCGAAATTTTATTTATATCCATGTGTTATTATCTATATAATCATTATGCATATATAGTCCAGCTATAAACATATTTTTATATAATTTCTTGAAAAGACTGGTATTCACTTTGTGGCGTCATTATTCATAAATGAATTAAAATTATTTTGTAATCACCACCTTATTAATATATACATTTCAACTTGTTTCGAAAGCGAAGCTTTCCTCAACAGGAATTAAAGTATTCTGTATATTCCTGATGAGGAAAGCTTCGTTTACAAAACATTTCGATATGTATATATTAATAAAGTGGTGATTACAAAGTAAGTTTTTAATTCATTTATATTTTTATACTCCAAGATTATTTTTATTCCAATGTCATAACATGGTGTGCATGTAACTTATTTAATCAGGCTTTAATGAGTTATGTAAAGAATCCTGGAAAAGTCAAACAAAACTTCTCACGCTAAAGTTGAGAACTTATTGCTGAACAATTCGACCCCTCCTACATAAAGTATCGTAACTTCAAAATCGAAACTTTACAAGAGTGGTTTAAAGAGACAGAAGCTTGGTGTAGTTGAGTTTTTGATCGTTTTTCACCATATTTGGGACGTAATTGATAATGAAGGTTCCAAATTTGGTGCAAAACAATAAAAAACTCGACTTGCATCGAACTTCTGCCTCTGTAAACCACTCCTGTAAAGTTCTGATTTTGAAGTAACGATACTTTAAGTAGGGTCGTATTATTTAATTACAAAATTTCGTTCAAACACTGTTTGTTCTCATTTCACAGGAAAAAATTGTCTGCATTGTAAAACACAACCAAATTCAGTTAAACACCAGGTAGCAAATACGAATCCTCATAGCTTATTAGACTAATATCACGCTTTTAACAATTTCACGTTTGGATCAATATTGTGTACGCTTAAATCAATGTTTCGCTTATACCAATATCACGCTAAAACCACTATTACACTTACCAATGTTACGCTAAACCATCGCAACAAATCCTCTAATTACTAACCCACCTCCGAGAGCAAGAGCGCCGTAATGACGGGCGTGAAGTGACAACGGTTTCATGGACGCGAAATATATTTTAATAAACCAGCCCCTCCCCCTTTCCCCCCAGCAATATATTATCTCCACACACAATCTACGAGTTTGCCGCGGAGAAAACACAATATGCATTAAAGAAATAAACGACATTTGGGGTGCGGGAGGCAAATGAAAGATTCGGGCTGCACGGTCCTGATAAAGGAAAAACCATTATTTTGTAAACGATTCTATCAATCGACCCATAAAGACGTGGGATTGAATCTTGCAAAGTTACAATCGATGGGTGCTTTCTGAAGTTATTGATGTGTGTTTTGTATTGGATATATTTCAATTGAAAAGTCATGTATGTTAGTTGAAGGCATTACGAAATTATATGTCAGCTAACCACATTAAGTTTTTTTTTATATTTTATTTATTTATTTAAAATAATTTACATTTAATAATATTATCAATAAGCTAAGCAAGAATTTCGCAAATATTGATAAATTTTGTTTACTTTGAATAAAAAAAAAATAGTAAATGCAGTTCTACAAATTAAACACAATACCAATTAATACCTACATTTGTAGTTGGCGGATCGATTCTAGGCTTGATTTTTGTCCGCACTATTACGCTAAGGTTATAAAAATCTAATAAATTATTAAGAATTTAATTAATTAAATTGATATACTTTATTTACCTAAGGTGTAATAATAATGATTTTGAATTTTCCAACCATATTTTGAATGAAAATCGTCCTTTTGACATAAATAAAGGTTTAAAATGTTTACATACGAATACAACTGGTTTACAATTCGATAAATTTGAACTTTTAGAAAATAGAAAATTGTTAAAAGTCAATAAAATATTATTAATAATCAAATGTTTTTTATAAATACCTTTCTCTTATATTTATTTTCACATTAATAAATGTATTTAGAACAAAATTAATGTAAATGTTAATAATAATAACGAATTATTTTTTATACGTTTCTATTTTCTTGATTTTATTAAATTAATAATAAAAATGTGTAATTTGTTTTTTCAATATTTTTTAACGTTTTTAATTAACTGCTTATCTACTTTCATCACTAATTGTTAATTCTTGTTAATATTTTGTATTTTGTCTATTCTTACATTAATATTTTCTACGCTTATTGTTTGTTTGTACTTATTAATTCATTAATTTTAAAATAACTACAAATCTATTGAAGAAACTATAAATACGTACTCAGTTAATATAACGCTTTCTTGTACCATCCTAACCGTATATCTATTTATTTTTAATGATAGTTAAGTAAAATTAAAACAAAAGTAAATTCTCATTAGTTTTGCCACCACCGGCGTACCACCTAGCTGTATAATAATGGTTACATCTTTTATGCCTGTAAAACCTTCTTTCAATAATGGCGCTTAAAGATTCTATGTAAAATGTGTTCTCCCATTCGACGGAGTGTACCTAAAGCGTTAGCAGTGTACGCACGGTTAGGAGCATAAATGATGCAAAAATGTCTTAAAATAAGGCTATGAAAAATGATAAAATTCAGTCAACCGCAAACGTTATTTACTTGGAACTACCTCCCGTCGTTCCTTCAGGATATGGGACATTGTGGGAGCCTGCGAGGAGAGAGGCGCTCGGAAGCGTTCGCTAAAAAACCTATTTATTTTATACAAACATTGTAAAATTGTGAGAGCAAACCATCTTTCTAATGGATTTCAGGCCGTTGATGCATGAAAAGTAAACGTGCCGGTTTAAAATGATATTAATAACGTTCGACGAGATTCTTAAACCACGCATAATTTCTGAGGGTTTTTTAGTATTCAGATTCTAAGTTAATATTTGAAATAAATAATATATCATGCTCATTTAAGTGCATGATATTTAAAGCAAGGAAAAGTTAATTAAATACTGGTTTATACCTTTTTTAAATGCTACAAATGCGTTGGGTTTTTTTATTGCTCTTTTTCCTTCTTAAATATAACATAAAAACATTAAAATTGGTCAAAACTTTGCAATACCGACGGCTGTTCTAGCAATTCATGTAAATCTTAAGTTCCTTTTTATTATGAAAGAAGATGTTTTTGTAAACGTAATTAGAACTTGTATTCGGTATTTACTTCCGAGTTGTTTTGCTTAAATTGGAGTATTGCATTGTAGGTAGGTACCTAATATGATTTTCGTAATGCTTTTTTTAGATAATACAAACATAATGCATTTAGTAGTCAATTTCACTTATATATTACGTGATGATTTATAATAAGGATTTCATGTCAAAGGATAACATAAGTATCACGAAACACGGAAAAAATCTTTCATTCCACAATAAATAAAATGGAAATGCTTGAAATTTTCACTTTCCGACGGCTGACTTGCCGACGGAGAAAGATGTCTTGGCTTTTCTCGATGTCTTTCTTAGGAATTTCAATCTATATGTAAACCGTAATTTTTAGTTTATATTGTAAAATCATTGCGAAATTACTAGGTACTGGAAACTAAAAAAAAAAAACACCCGAATAAAATTGCTAATTCAAATAAATATTGATATTTTGGTAAATTTTCTCCAATTATGTCTTCCCCAAGTTTTGGTTCTAAATTAGAATTAACATTAAAAAATATATATATATATATTTCTAACCATTTCCAAGAAAAGCGCGATGTTTATTTAAAATATATAATAACAAGATGAATAATGCTTTTGGTTAGAAAAAAAATCATTAAAAACTTTTTATATACATTGGACAGGAGAAATGGGAGTTTTTTCTTAAATCAATTATAAAAAAACAAATGAAAATTAATTCAACGCATTCTCCTGATTTTAAAATCACCCCTGAACCATTCCAATGTGTCAAATTAGAATTCACATAGAGCAAATTCACGGGTGACAATTCCGCTAATAATAATTATTCAAATTCCATCGATTAGCGCGCGTTGACCTAGAAACCTTAATTACCTCCCGCCCGCCCGCGCCCTTCGGTTCATCCCCGTAACCTTGATTAAAATTCACGGCGCGCCACCAACCATTCTCCCGAATTACTCTTTATACAATTAAATTGTTAAATTACGACAAACAAGGCGGACGAACCTACCCGTCGGGAGCAACGCCCGCCGCTGGAAAATTTAGGTACTCAGTACTCCCCCGAACCGACCCCTAGTATTGGGCTGTTACACGTGGAAAATCGTTTAAAAATATTTGAAAATAAAAGAAAAATATGCTGTTGAATGCTGATGCCTAGATTTACACTTTTGGCATGTATTATTGATAGATTTCTCTAGTAGGTACTAAAATATAATAATATTTTAGCTACCCGGCTCCGGCCGGGATCAACTTGCTTTTTCGTAACCTTTTTTTTAAATTTCTTATAAATTGTGGAACACATGATTTTGGCGACTTGAGTCCACAAAGCTGACAATGCAGATAACGTTTGAGCTGAAAAGAATTGTATTTACCCATACATTTCAAAGAGAATAAGTTGTGTAAATTGCACGACGCCAGAGTTCACATTTTAGGGTAGAAATTACAAAAAGATATTTGTTGAAAGTTGAGATTCTTATATCGGAAGAAAATTAAATCAAGTATATTCTTGCACTGAAGTAAATCCATAAATATGAACTTTCAATTAATAGTTAACAAACAGATGTCAGTGAGCGCCATGAAGGTGATTTTTTTCTCTCGGTAACTGTGTTTAAAAATCATCCAATTTTTATCGTTGTTATTTATTATAAATAATTGGCTACAATGCAAATTGATGTTAAAATCATAATGGTAGCCGATATTATTTTTTTTCGACTTTAAAAAAAATATTTTTTAACTTGGTGCACCCCGATTTTCGAGGAGCCGTTTATTAATCAAGGGGGCATTAAGAAACACATCTTTCCCTTTCTCTCCCATCTTCATTTTCACCCTGACCTGTCCCAACAGTTACCTAATTTAACATCTCCATCCCGCTCTCGCCAATTTAGACTTAATTTGCAAACCAAAGCTGTGGGATCGTTTAAATTTAAAACGGGAACTGTTGGAAACGGGAAATTGTGTCAGTTTATTAATTAAGATTAAACGGTTTTAGGAGCGAACGTATTAACACAAGTATATAAGTACGAGGGGTTGAAGTTATCTTAGTTTGCTTTATACCTGTGTTTAAGATTTTAGTCACTGACAACAGAACATTATATTGACACAGTCGTTAAACAGATGTATATTTAGCGATTTAAAATCATTCTGTTGTTATTGCTAATAATAATGCGTTAAAATTAATAATAATTTTCCTTGTCACACGTATGTCCGATTGATAATAAATTCACCTCGAAGGCGCTATGTATGATTGTCATCATTGATTATGTACTTCGCGATTTTTTATTCGTTTTATACGTCGTAATGTTATAATTAATTCACTTTGGCATACCTACAGGTAAATACTGTTAATTAACATAAAAACGTTGCTATTGTGCAATAATAAAATTTTAATAACGACTTCTAACACAATAGACGTGTTTATAATACATATGGTTTGTTATACACATACAGAGAAAAATACATCCGTAGGTCTATAACTTCTCTGTGCATGTATACACATGAATACAATAACGATGCGTCATATTGCATGCAATTGCATTCAACTCAACAATGTTAAATGCTCGTTAAGGGGCTGGTGGTTTCAATTGTTTATATTCAGTTATAATTGTTTATTAAATAGGTAGGTATTCAATAGTTACGATAAGGTATTCGATTTGTATAAACATGCTTCCGATAGGTTTTCTATTGTATTATGTTCATTGTTGAATGCCCTGAAGATGATTTTTGACAAAATGTTGCATTGCAAACAAATACAAGCAAATCATATTGAACCATAGGTAGGTAGGTACATAGCAG
Organism: Halesus radiatus; assembly: GCA_022606495.2. Taxonomy (NCBI): domain Eukaryota; kingdom Metazoa; phylum Arthropoda; class Insecta; order Trichoptera; family Limnephilidae; genus Halesus; species Halesus radiatus. The sequence goes on from JAHDVE020008215.1 coordinate 22,843, forward strand.
TGGGGGACATTGCTCTATGACCATCGGCAGAATGTGTGAAGTTTTTCAAGTTCTTGTAAGAATTATGAATCAGATATTTAAAATGGCATTATATTATCATCTACCTCAGATTGTTGTGGACAACTGTGTAAATGAGCATATTATTTACCTATTTGTATATAATACGAAACAAATATTCCAATGTTAAAAAAATGCTAAGGGATGTAAACATACTGTCTTTTAAGTAAATTATATACTTAAATGAAAAAGTTTAAAATGTTTAACGGCCAACAAAATTTTGAATTCTTCAGAAAAATCAATAAAAATCAACACAGGCATATCCACTCTACAAGAAGAAGAAATGATATAAGACTTCCCCTTCGGAAGAAAACAAAATCGCAAAACCCATTACTATATAGAGCCATGAATATCTTCCGAGAAATACCGACCAATATAAAAGAAGACGAAAATGTTTTGAAATTTAAGAAGGAAGTGACGAAATACTTAAAGTGCAATTTTTAATGTCGTAATTTTTAAAGTTTGATTTGTAATTCTTTATTGTATGTAGATATTATGTCCACATTAGAATACATGCCACCAATGTAAATGTGTTCTATTTTAAATTAAATACATAAATAAATATGATTTGATTTTATTAATCGAAATCTTTATATGGAAAGCACAGCTTTTCAGCATTTATGGGTTGCACGCTATTGGTACATAGTAAGTATCGTGTGAAATATAAAAAAAAAGAAACAGATATTTAGTCTTCTAATTTTTTGGTACTTAACTTAAGAAATTGAACTTGCATCATTCGTATGAGATTCACAAGTACACGAATAGAATAAATGAACTGTTTTAAACGATTATCATATCCATCAACGCTGACGTATTTTAGATTCGTTTTGTAACTACCTGCACAATAATTTCACACGTGTGCAGACTGTAACTGTAATTCAAACTATGATATGATCATTTATTAGCGTTCGCGGGCAAAGTTATTCCGGTAAATAACAAAATGCGATGCAAACGCCAATAAAAGAAATAACACAATTTCGCCACGGAGTCTCGTTTAACTAGAAAAATGAAATAAAGCGGACTTGAATGTTCGGTTTATTATGCAGCCAGCTTCTGTCGGACCGACTGCGGGAGGTACCAACAGTTTGCTCGTTCAATTCTTTTCCTCTCATTTTAAGCTTTCATAATTATTTTAGTCTCGCCTCTGCGTTCCGTGGGGCGAACCACTCCAGTACTGCAAATTATTAAATGATAATTTAATTTTTTATTTTTTATTTAACGAGAAAAAATAACACAATGGAATAGGAATGTAAATATATATTTTATTCAATTTTAAGTTATTAAATTCTAAACTTTGTTTTTTTGGAGTATTTTTAATATAATCTTTCTTGATGGTTTTTCCCACAAATTTGAATTTTTCCATAGCCTGGGACGTACGTATATACAAAGATATTTGTCAAATATTACTTTTTTCCAGCTAAATTAACTAAAAAGGTACGTTAGATTTCTCGATGTATCTAATTAAAGTATTATTTATTATAATAAAAAAAGGTTATTAGTATAGCTTTGCAATAAAATGTCGACATTTATTTTCATTACTCTGGCACCACTAAGCTATTTCATTTGTCTTTGAAATTTGTTTTACACATTCAAATGACTGCAAATTCGAGTTTCACATTTTGTTTTTAAACAACATAACTCAGTTACATTGTTATCATCTTATTTTCAAACCGTTATATAATAAAAAAAAGGTTACATGTAATATTGCCTCAGACTATGATAAATCATCTCTATTCGGAGAGTACCATTAATTTCAGAAGACCGTTTGGTAAAAGTAAAAAATATGCACTTAGACCATTGTGCTTTTAAAATTTACTTTAATTTTCTAATGAGTCATCTTGGTGTTGTCATTTATAACCTTTTAAACTATTGCTGCGCCTCAATTCTTATCTGCTTTTAAATGTCAGACCGTAATTTATTAATTAATTTTAGAAGTAGGGTTTGAAAATGTTTACACTCTCTAAAAATTGTTCGATTATGATTGCTTTTCTTTTGAGAAGGTATTTACCACCCAAGAATAAAGATAAAGAACTTTTCTAATATAGATGGGTCACTTCGATTCGCAGTTTATTATGAATCGGGATGTGTGATTTTTATTTATGAAAAACAATACGTATTTTTTAATTAGAGGTAGATAAAAAATAAATCATTTCACTAAATTTACCCACCATAAATTAAATTTTTGTTTTTACATCCATTAGACTGGGTACCTACACACCTCACTTATTTTTTTCTGTATGTACCCGCATGAAAATTATTTTAATATTTCAACATATAAAATTATTAAATGTATTACATTGTCGACCGGATTACACGAGTGTTGCACCCCAAATTCTTCTGTTAGTTAGCCATCTCCTTCTAGGAGGAACTTTGGTGTAATAAGTATTTAAGTTGTTTGCACAGAGTGGCGCTTATAAATTACGGCACGTCTTCCTCGGCCGCTGTTTGAAGATGGCGAGAGCAACTTGTAAGGTCACCCGATCCGGACCTACATCAGCGTCTCGATTCTTGTGGTATTTACTGAAATCCGCTCATTGAATTATTTCACTTAAAGGAATTTTAATAGCATTTGGTGGAAAGTTTCTTTTGAGCTTTTTATTGCGAGTTTGTACCTGAGAAAAGACACGGGCATTTTTAAATCAGTAAGACTTTAATTAAAATTTGTTTAAAATGGAATTTGATTTTAATTTTGTAAGTTTGAACAAAAAATGTTTGAAAATATTGGGAAAAGCGGGTACCAGTTTTTTTTAAATATTATAAAATAGGTATATTGAGGGAATTTTTGAAAACATCTGCGTAGGTATTGTGGGTACCCGCTTTTAATAGTCGACTTAAAGAAAATGTCCTTCCCCTTATCTTTATGTTTTTTCTTGACAATCAGTGTAATTGAGTTTTTTTTACTATATTACACAGTACTGCTATATATTTAAGAATTTATGTACTTGTGTAATGTTCGAAATTTATAAATTTACGCCTCTGTTGTTAGTACTATTTTGTACGGTACCTACCCGTATTGATATATTGTTTCTCAAAATTGGAAAGAGTTATTAGGTGTGATTACTGAGCTGGAGATAAAATGCCTTAATTTATGTTCAATAAATAATCCATTCAAGTATATTGTCAATCTAACATGATAGATATAGAAGGATATTTTCATGTACTCAGATTTTGCTTTATAGCTTAGAATACAACGGAATACTTTCACGAATTAATTGTTTTATAAATAAACATAAAATATATATATATATATTACGACAACAAACTGTGGATAAAACTCCATAAAAATACAATCAAACCACACAACACAATATACCTATCTCAGTAAACAGTCTTCTAATATAACTGTATGTGTATATTTATTTATTTTTATTATTATATTATATACGCCCTATATGGGTTTTTACATATTTAGTTACTTATAATAGTCACACAGTGCAAAAAACATTAAAGTATTTATTTTTTTAAGCGCTCATAGGGCTTTTTTATACAGATACATAATTTTAAAATCACATAAGAAAAATAAAAAATTGAAAACTTGCACTAAAGTTAAGTTACATGTTGAAAAAGAAAAAACTTCACCAACACTAAAAAAGAAGAGAAAGAAAAAAAAACTGAAAAAAAAACTGAAAAAAAAAAACAATTTATTGATATAATGAAGATAATTCAATATGAATATAAACATAATGTTCTTACAAAATTTACAATTTCACAAGGAAAATCGCCAATACAGCTTTCCCACCCAATAAATCTTAAAAGCTCCAACAATTTCTCCACAGCTTAAAGCGATCTCACATCGCTAACGCAATCTGCGCTGAAACAAGCGCGGGTCGGGTTTAAAATCACTCATAAAACCACAAAGTACGCCTTTCACATCCTATTCATCTCTTTTCATTAAATAATTAAATCCCATCTTGTCTTCTCGCTCCGCAGCTTCTCGGGCCAAGCACCGCGCTTAAGATAATTATCGCCTTCCCTTTCACACGATTTTTTACTCGTCTTATTTAAAATTTAAACTTGGACGAGAAAGTTTCCCTGGAAGGTTTTTTCTACGACCCGGATTAAATAATGGCCTTAAGGGGCAATGTTACGCGAGGCTTTTACTCTTTATACTCATTCATTACGGTTTTCTCGTCAAATCTTTCGCCTGTTTAAGTAAGTTTCTACCTAAGCAGATATTTAATTTCTTCAAACGATGCGTGATCACTTTGGTGTCATAATTAATAAATTAATAAGAGTTACTTTCTTTAAACCACTGTTTTTAATATATAAATATATACATGTTTCAAAAGTAAAGCTCCCCTTGTCGGGATAAACAATATAAAGTAGCGATATTGTTTATTCTATTGAGGGGAGCTTTGCTTCTGAAACGTGTAGATAGTTATGTATTAAAACAGTGGTTTAAACAAAGTAATTTCTTATTAATTTAGATATTTATTTGTTTGACAAATTATTTTTAATGCGATGACCACATGAATGCTTCAACTATCTTAAGCTATGGAAAAGGGGAGGTAGTTCAAAAATTATAATAACAAATAAAAGCAATTGTGAAAATATGTTTTTTTTAATAATAATTGAGGTCAACTCGTTTTGGGTAATTGATATAATATTCAAATGTTGCTGTTAAATCAAAAATATTCATCTAATTTAAAAAAAAAAGTTGTCAAAAGCATCTGATTCGCACCCAGGCGTCGGGGGTTTATTTAAATGAAATCTCTCATCACTGCACAACCAACAATTAAAGCTTTAATGATGGGACTAAGGAGATCTCAAATACTATTTTTCGTAAAACAGACATGTTTATTTAAATAAATTAATAATAACTATAGCATACCTATCCACTGTGATGTTTAAAAAAACACATATTTTTGGTAAGTACCTACAGAAAGAAAGTAAAGATTTAAAACACGCGACTAGAAATTAATATAAAAATGTTATAAAATAAATCGTTGATTACGTAAGTTATCTGAAAATCTATTCGGTGCTCTATAAAAACGAAATTAGAAAATAGTTAATTTGTCTATTTTGTGATTTAAAATTTTTTTTTTAAATAAATTTATTCCATAAAAAAACTATAAAAAACTTTTTTTTAACATGTATGATGTTAGAAAAGTCCTACAGGCGTTCAATAAAAACATGAATATCATTTTAGTTTTTTTTTTAAATCAGAGTTCACTCTTGTACAGCTATAGACTTGCAAATTACTTCTTAACGCAGGGCACATTCATCTGAAGGTACAAGAATAATTAATAAGTCAAATTATAAGAATCCTTATTTTATCACGAGGTAGTCACTTTATCAAGTTAAACTTTTTCCGTTGGATACAATCTGTTTTAATAATTAACAACTTTTCTTAGCGAACTTCATGCGTGACGTCACTTCCCGTCGGACTTTTGCCTCACCTTGACATTGTATCCGATTTTATTCATTTTTACATTCTCCGGGCACCGTGGAGCAAAGTTGTTACCTTAAGAGGATTTTCTCGACAAAGTTGCTACGCACTTTTAAAACAGAAATATAAAAATATAGAAAGTACCTACTTGCTTGACTTTTAATAATTGCTCACATCTACTTCTTAAGTCTCTTGACTCAATACAAATATCTACTTTAACATTCCTGTTTTCAACGATCTTACAATTTTAATATCTACTTTAACATTCCCGTTTTCAACGATCTTACAATTTTAATGCGTGTATTTACGGACATAATATGTAATAATACTTCAAAAATTTTAAAGTCGTGGTATGTTATTACTTGTTAGAATGAATTGTAATTAATAGTAAGTTAATTGTGTTGTAAGTATTACCTTTTTTTAATTCCTTTTGAAATAATTGGTTTTATTTGAGTCGATGTGGAATAGAGACATCTCTTTTTCTGAACTGAGGAGTGACACAAACATATTTACTTTCTTAATTCTTGCCTTTCAATGGCATTTTCCATAATCTTGTGGAAAATAATAAATCATGATGACAAGATGTTGATGTAATTTACTGTAAAGTAACTCAGAATAGTAATATTTTATTTTATATTCTCGGATGCATGATATAAAAATTAAAAAAAAAAATTATACATTAGTTTGACTTCTATATCAGTGCTACTAGGTGTGCATTATTTTAAATATATGGTAAATAAAACACCTTCTTCGTTGTAAGGATGCTTTATTGTTAAATAAAAATTCACATTACAAAATACTCACTTGAGATGAAGGTGTTTTTGCGTAAGTAGTAATAACAATTACATGTGTAAAATATCACTGTTCTGTCAACTATTTACAATATTCATAAACCACAGGCACAAAATCATTATTTGAACTATATTTCCACACCTGATCAAAATATTGCATTAGAACTACACTTTAAGTAATATTGGAATATGAAACACTGAAGTTACACATCAAGTGCAAAAAACGAAGTGTTAACATCTCAAACATTTGGAACATACTAAGAGGAAGCTTTCGTGTAACCCTTTCGCAACCGCCAGCCTACATAACTTGATTTTGGAATAAATAAATCTTTTAATTTACATATTCATAATATGAGGGACGGCTTAGAGACAATTCGGTTTACACAGATCAACAATGGCGGAATAAAAACTCAAGGCAACCCTTAAAAAACGGCCGCACCTTTGCATAAAAAGGTTTCAGGGTACTAATTTGCCAAGACCCAGTGCAGATATGTTGATTGTTGTTCACTGTGGAAATACGGATAGTGAAATTAATATTCTAACTAAGTCCGTCAATAATAACTGTTTGAATGAACTAAATAAATTTTTGAGCTCTCTACCAAAGTAACTTTAAACTTGACTAAGGTATATAATATTATATACTTACTTAAATTAACGTTTGGGAGGAACATAAAATTCCGTTAAGAGTATTTATTATAAAGTAAATAAGAAATGTTTTATATAAAAAAACATAAATATTAATAAATTAATTAAAAATTACTTTGTTATCACCGATTTATAAATATATACAAATCAACATGTTTCGAAAGCGAAGCTTTCCTCATCAGGATAAACAGAATACTAAAAAAACAATAATATCAAGTGCAGATAAATGATAAACATAAAACACAATGATTTAAGAATAGAAAAATTATAAACATAAACAAAAAATTGAAGATTGAGGTAAGTTAGTAATGATTCAAAAATGTTAATAAAAATATTATAAAAGATTGAATAACAAACTTATATTCGAAAATAATAAAAAAATATATTATTAATATTCATATGAAAATATATATAAATAAGTATAATAATTGTTATATTATGGTATTGTGCATAAATGAGAATAACGATATTTAATAATAGGAAGTTTTTTATTAACCAATTCGGTCGACAATACTCGTACTTTACCAAGTGCAGGAGCAGTAATCGATGAATATTATCTGCATACACAGTAATATAGACAAATATAGCAATTAAAACAAATGAGAAAATATTACATAAAACATCTCAAGTAATCAACTTATGACAATACAACAACATTCATCCGAAAATAAATTGAAAGATTACAGTACAAATTTTTAAGGCACTTAAATTACATATTACATATTCCAAATTATAAAATCTTATTTATGGTGGTTTAACGCAATTACTTAAATTACCCGATGTGTCACAGCGAACAAAAAACTATGATGTTTTTTTGTCCAATAAATCGCTCTGTTCTTCCCGGAAATCCTACAATTACCCCTACCCATTTGCTTACCCCCCCTCCAACACCTAAAATTTATATGTCTTGTCAATATTCTATATCATAAGTTAGTTTTAATATTCTCCTGATGAAGGAAGGGTGCTTCCGAAACCGGTAGAGTTTTAATAATATAAAAGTGGTCTACAACAAATTTATGTGTATTTTATTGTGATGTTTTATTTTTATTTTTTTAATCTATTGATGTAAACTTGTACAGCTTTGACCTGCTTAGTACGAGTATGTTTAATTATAGCATTCCCAACATATGCAACATGATACTCTATGCTCCATTTCATTTAGTTGCTTCTGGCACAATTTTAATGTACAATTCTTGTACACAGCACTTGCCTCGGGTTAGTAATAGTAATAAACCTTTTTCTGTTGATGTATTTAATTTCAGTTTCAGATAATTACATTTTTTTGTTTGTTTATCTATGTATGTAAAAACCCAACGTGCGTCTGACTAAATAAATAAATAAAATCACGCTGACATCATTTTGATAGCGCTGCCAACGCAAGTTGAATAAGTCAACTGGGTTTCACCCATTCCCGGGCTCAATGCATTGGAGGAAATCTTGTCAGTCACACCTCTGAGTTTGTTTAGATTTCATTTGCATATGAGTTTTGTATAATGGCAGCCAACATTTAGACTCGGCGATGCAGTTAAATGACGCAGAATGCACTGTCAGTTAAATAATATTGGCAGGAAAGCCACATACCGACGTGAATGCATGGCTTGTTTAATATTAAATTGCAAATATTTAACTACGATATTTACGCACGCAAAGTTTTCGAAACGCTAATGAATGCCATGATGTCTGGGTGTTATTTTTAGAAATTTCAAATATTATTCAATTCGCTTAGCACAAAATTTACAAAGAGAATTCAGCTGCAAGCGTTTTGATCACATTGAAAAAAAACGATAATAAATGTTTTCATATGAAGCGGTAACTTGTTGATGTGACGTTGTAATTTAAAAAGTAAAACAATAACTTTGTTTACATCACTTTTATTTATACTTTAGCCGACCGGGTTTCGTTACGTTTGTATCAATCTGCCTGTTCGTATCAATCTATAACACATGTGCATCTTTGTTCATAGTTCTGTTGTATACTGCCCCGAAGAAGCTACGGTAGTAGCGAAACCCGATCGGCTAACGTATAAAGAAAAGCGATGTAAACAAAGTTATTGCTTTATTTTTTAAAAGATACTAAATGTGATTATGTGCTAAGTATATAAAGTCATCTGTGGAGGAGTTGTTATGATATAGGTATCTGATAGGTTACGTCGCGCGTTTCGTAAGGCCATCCATGACGGCTATTCCCCCTAAGCGGTCATCATAATGAGTTATCTATCCATATATATATATATATATATATGTACAAATCAATGTAAGTTTGTTTGCTTCTTTGTCCTCAATGTTCTCGAAAACCACTCAACCGATTTTGCTGAAAATAGCAGAGTTTGTTCTCATTAGTGCCGGAAAGGTTTAAAAAGTAGTTTGAATGAAATCCAATATGTAAAACTGTTGCTATAACGTTTTAAAATTAGTATGAAAAATATTTAACCCTCCATGTTTTATTAGGTTAGTCCATAGATATAACACTCTGGTTAGCTACAGATTGGATATTCAAAAGAAGAAGTTTTTTTTTGGGTAGAGTATTTTCAAAATGTAAAACACAAGTAGGTACCTACATAAGAACTCTATTATTTAGATATGTTTTGAAAAAATAAACGTTTGGAATGAAATAAAATTTTCAAATACTTTCTTCGTTTAGAGATAGTTACTTTCGCTGTCAAATCAATTATGGCGCCCTAATGACAAGCAAGAATTTACAACATCATAACTTTATATAAACCCGATCAAGGTCCGGTACACATTAGCTAGTAGGTTATTAAAACGTTTTATCTAAATAAACATTTCAGATCATATATAGGTAGGTACTTGCCTACCTGGTTGGGGAGAATAATAATTAAATAGTTGGCGAGATAAAGTTTATTTCGGTACCTACCTAACTGACTACGCATCATAGGTTAGTATATGAAGATGTAGAGCTTTCCGCGCTTCCGAGCTTCTCAAACTTTTAATTATAATTATAGAAAGTCACTCACTTTGCATATACTACATAGGTGGGTAGGTACTAGGAAAGTACTAATATTTCGTTAGTTTCAGAAGACGGTAAAAAATTCGACCTTCAAGAACGTAAGAACTTAAAAAATATTTATAATACAGGGTGTATCAGAACGTACACGAGAAACTTTAATCGGTGATTACTAAGCTTGTTTGGAAAAAAATGTTTATGCAATTTTTGTCGAACAAATGCAAAGCGAAAAAAAGAAAAAATTCTTTCATATGTCTTCACTGGTCACTCAGCCTAACCTCCCACCTAGACCCTAAGATCCAATACCTACATTTTTTTGGTTTTTAGGTGAAAACAAAAAAAATGACGAAAACGTACATTTTTGACTCCTATAAACTCAAAAATCACTAGTTAAAGTTTCTCCGGTAAGTGCTGATACACCATGTGCATATGTAGATACTTACTTACAAATTTCCAAATATTTTATATCCATACCTTTATGTATTCATATTTGAATAAGTAAAAAAAATAATATAATGGTACCCAGTAAAACTAGTATGTAGGTAATTATTACTGTTCTGATTCTTCCGGTTTATTTTGGAAATACAATATTTTAGTACGTATACTATCAAAAATACTGTTATAATTATAAACTAGACAGACAATATCACAGGAAGGTCCTACTACATAGCTATATACCCTACCTGATATTTTATTATGGACTTTTTAAATAGTCGTATTCAGATTTGATCTCTTTGTTTATCTTAACTCGCGTTCCCACGAGTTTATAATTTAATGTATAGAATTATATGCATGCCTTATATTATAAATGTAAAGGGATGCTGCTCTGAGAGCAATCTCTTTGTGCGTAAGAATTCTGGACCGTATGCAAATGAATCTCGGGTCCTACTATTTAAAAGGATGAATAAGATATTCAAATATTAGTAGGTACCCTAGTTACGAGTACAATGCGGAACCGGAAACAGTATTACCTGTTTAGCTGTCTAGAAATAATGATAAAAGAAATGACAGTTATAAATTTTGGGAAAAAATATTAATTAAGTTATAATTAAATAATAAGACCTTGCCATGTTTTCCACCAACATTTTATTTAGTGTAGCAAACATATAATACAAATATAAAAAAATATATATAAACAATTTGTAGGTACCTACAAACCCTGGAAATTGAATTTTAATATTTTAATTAATTTATTAAAAAAAAAACATTTATAAAAAATGTATAGGTATTATTAACATGATACGAAAGAACAACTTTTACACCAAATAAGTTCAATTACTAAGCAAATTTTTTTACGAACTCCGAGTAATTGGAAGATATTCTAGTATCGCCCTGGCGAAAGACTACCATTCATAGTATAAATGTTGCTTGAAATGGATTTTAGCCGTGTTTGGTGACCAGATCTGAATAACCAGATATTTATTCACCTTCCTCCTACCCATATCCTTCCCCTCTCTTCCACCCCCAGCCAAACAACATAACCAACGTACTGGTTCCAGACGGTTGGGACTTGTTGGGATTCTTGTGCGGTGTTCACATTAAAAAAAAACTTGGTACACGCTACGAGAATCGAACTCTATCCGCCTGACAAGTAGCCGAGCGTCCTACTGTTCACTATTAGTTTATCGATTACCTCAAATTATTTGTAAAAAATATATGCCTCTTTACATTTTTAAACGGAGAATCCGCTTAAGAGGTAGAAGGGGACAAATTATTAAAAAAAAAATGTTTTAATAGGTATATATTTACATATTTCTTAATTGGTAACAAGACAATTACATTTTAAATTAAAACTACCATTTCAAAGTTATTTATTTAATTATGATATTCAAACGCAGGTAATTTTTCGGTCGCAACCAAATTCTTTTTCTTTTCTTGTTTCTCTTATGCATATTGTTTGTCATAATATTAAAAAAGAAGCTCCTTTTCCCTGTACACGTACAGTATTAGAAACCATACTACAATATTTTTAATTTCTTGTCAACGAAAACTCTATGCTAAATATATTACTATTCTGCAATATGCAATAATCAGTTGGGGACCAGCTTACAAAACTAGTTGATCAAAAGTTGTTTTATGGTTAGTGTACTCACAATAAAAATTATACTGAAAAAAAACCACAAGATTACCCAACGGATCGAGTATTTGAAGAATTTAATGTTCCCACGTTTAAGGACTTAATTGTGAAAAATTCAATTATACAAATTATAAAAGAAAAAAATAAATATTCATTCATAACGGAAAATCGTACTAAACAAATATATATTCCCATGTCAAAAACCAAACACTTCTTTTGCACAAAACCATTATACTCACCAAGTGTGTGTTTTTTTAAAAATAATTTGCCGGTAGAAATCAGAAGCATTACTGACAAAATACAAATGTTGAACTCTGTCAAGAAATATTTTAAAGACATGCTTAAAAAAAACTATTACCACTTAAGTTAGTCATATCAAATACCATTGTTTCTCCACAACACCAAAAATATTCTAAATAAACACATATCACGTATTTCTCTATAACGCACTGCATAAAAATGGCTCTAGACACCACATTCAATTAGATATATATTTTTTGTAATCAAACTGCAATGTACTTAAAAATCTGCACATAATACAGGTATATTAATAATGAATGCTTATATATGACACACCTTAAATATTATTTAACTATTGGAAAATTAATGTACACTCCTCTTTCATCCACAAACAAATGCTTTTAATGGAAATTAGTATTAAATTATGTTATATAAAATGTTATTACAGTGTATATACCCATTTATTTCATTAATATTTTTTTAAAGCTGTTACGCACTGTAAAAAATTCAATCGAAGCCTTAATCCGTTCATAAATAATATTGATCACAGAGCAAATTCACGAAAAAAAACACCGACTGTCGCCGAAAGCTCGTCTGATTGTATCATTAGTGAGCTTTCAATTGCGGCCGCTGGTAATTGGCACTGACGGAGGTGCTAGCATTTGTCAGGCGACGCTCGTCTCCTGCTGCTACCTATGTTGCCCTGGCACTGGTACCTAGTACACGGTACACGGCACACGGTCACATGGCTCATGGATCCAAGGGCTAATGAGACTCTTGGGATTTTAGAATCTATGGATAAGGCTAAAAAAGAGTGTGGAGCAATGAAATAAAATTATGAAGTAGAAAAAAAACAAGAGTTTCAACTTTTGGTTTAAAAAATGGTTTTAAAAAACATTTGAGTCTGAAAATATGTTGGGATATTTCAAGATACGGTAAAACAATAGAGTTTATATTATGACATGATTGATGCCATTAATATGATAGCAAGAGCTATTAAATATGGTAGTGAGCTAGTTAGTTAATCTTGGATTTAAAAAAAAAACACATTTTATCATAATACTGTAGACTCCGTTTGATTGTAGTTATGTGTGAAGGTAGACAAAGATATTTTATGAAGTGGATATTTGATTGTTCTCTACATATTCCTGATAAACATCCACCTTTAAAAATATAATCCAATTGGATTACCCTAAGATTAATCAGATACGATAACATTTTTGAAATGGACCTTACGGTGTTTCCAAAACTTATAATCGTTTAAAGGATATTTTATTTTATACGAATTTATTACAGTTATAGGACCACCGGTTTATCGATATCTAATAATCATTGTTTACTTTCAGTACCTACATTAAATTAGTAATATACATATTTTAACGCGGCATCGCGATCACTGGTCAAACGCATTGTGCATATTATAAGTAGTTTGGTATTACAGATCGATGAACTGGTAAATGCATTTATTAGCCATGAGTTATAATAGATTGTTTATAGTTAGTGATCAGATAGAATATTGTATAAATGTATTTGTACAGGGCCCTTGGGGTGATTTTTCACAAAAACAGCACTATACAAATGATCCAAATATTATCATTAGTAAAAATCTGCTGAATCTGCGCATAAGTTTCAAAAGCATCGTTAGCCATAAGATTTCATTTAGCATTGCATTAATGTATGTATAACTAGGTCGAGCTCCCCATTGGACATCAAGTCTATCGTGTTAATAGAAACTTCATCAAATCCATTTGGAAAGTTCGCGTAACGATATACTTGCCCGCTCGGCGGCAGTAAAGCGAATGACAGGCGATGCCATCTGACGGCAAAGCTCGGAAGCTTCCCCCCTCCCCCCTCCCGAGACATCCCCACCTCAAACTTTAACGATTTTTTCCCTACACCCCAAAAAATATCACCCCTCCTACTTTATACCTGAGCGCACACTGCGTCGGTATTGAAAGACGGACTTATAAACATCCCCGTCTCGTTTTTTCTGTAGGTTCGCGTAGCGGTTTTTATTGTTGTCTCCGTCTGTATTGAGGGATGTAGGGAAACCTTTTGTGAAAAAAATGTACGTATGTTTGCCGGGGTAATGTGTGTGTGGCATAGAAGAAAGGTTTTGAGGGTTGGACTTATCCCCACGGGGATACCTTTCTACCCCTCCCCCCGTTCTTTTTTCAAAATCTCTGGGTGGGCTTTGTGGGGAGGGGAAGATTTATTGAAATATTTCTGTATATGTGAAAGCCAGATAATACCTATTTGAAAATAAATTAGACTAGGGGTGTAGTCGAGGTGAGTTATCAGAAATATAATGGATGTTGAAATAATGACTAAACATTGTTGGTTTTCAAACTTTTTTTAACAAACTATTTCAACAAAAGTGTATCGTATCTACATATATACCTCTTCATTTATGCAAACAATTTAAAATATCAACGAGACGATTTTTTTCATTAGGTACGAATAAATACGTAAATGGTAGTGGAGAAGTATGCACACTAGTGGACTAGAAATGGTGGTTTCTCGATAAATGTGTTTAAAACCTACAGATTTTTAGACAGACGGTAGGTACTAACTTACCTAAATATAAAAAATATATATTGTTTCTTTTCTATCAGATCATAAAGTCCCATACAAACCGCAAGAGAGCGTAAGCTTTCATGCGGTTGCACAAGTGTATGCGGTTTTGTTAAAAAAATGTACCTACAAAACTTTCTGAATCTCCTATTCAGATAAACCATCATAAACACATAATATATATAAGACCACAAAGATTGACCCCAACGCTTTTATATCTTGAATAAATATCTACTAAATGAGGGGCCGACGCACGGTTGAAAGCTCTCCGACCACGGGAAAATAACTTCTTGTCAGTTCAATTCTGAAACTTGTTATCAGAGTCTTGTGCCTGATACCTATCCTTTTTTATTATAATCACTAGATATGGATCCAGAAGTTGCTATTTTATTAAGCATCTGTGTAAACGAAAAATAAATAAAAAAATAATAAGAAATACTTTGTGTACACCACTGTTCAATATATATTGTATACTGTATATGAGGGAAGCTTCACTTCCGAAACATGTTAATATTTTTACATTCAACAGTGGTGTATACGAGTACAAAGTATGTATTATCAATTTTATTAATAATGTCACCACATAATAATTGTACTTTTTTTAAAGAAATAATTAAAAAAAAACTTTTGCTTATTTCAGATGCACAGCTTTCATCATCAAAGTTGTACTGAATATAGGTACATCCTAAAATATTGCATTTATAATTTGTAAAAACTTAATTAACAACTGAAGAACCTTATTGGCTAAAACCATGTTTTATGTAATCGGAGTAACATTAAAAGAACCATAAAATTATAGCACTATCTTACAAATAAGATTTTTTATTATCCCTGACCGTGATAACTTCGTCAATAAAATATTACCTGACGTAAAATCAACGATACATTAACGACGTTACGTTTCAAGAGCGCCTTCCTATAAGTTTATCTAGATAAAAACCTACCCCAAATCACTATGTGTTCTTATACATGAGTGCATATTCAATATTTAACTCAGAATAAATTAATTATTAAATTAATAACCTCTTTTGAAACCTAACATGCGTATTTTTCTTTTTAACGAACCTCCGAAAGAACTTGTATAATTAACGTTACCACGTAAATGTAATTCAACGTAAATAAAAATGAACCTATCATTTAGAACAAATTAAACGCGCGTGTTAAAATCTTATAAATTCTATAATAACAGGTACACGCACATTCGAATGTGTGATTACTACAATATACAGGTAGGCCCGTTCTCGTAAAATAACAATAATGACTATGTAAGGTGGCCATTATGCGCCGGAGATAAGAAATCTTACACGGCCAACGAAAATATAGCTATAAAGTTAAGAAACATCTTATTGAATAACCAACACCGTAATTAAATCTCCACTCATAAAGGAGAGGAAAATGAACTGGGTAATTAATGAAAAAAAAAAAGTGCAACGGTAGTTTTATTACACTGTATTATTATTAATTGTTTTTGTGTTTAATTTGTAGAACTCCATTTAATTTTTTAAAAATTTAATATAAATCAAATTTCATAATGTTATTATTAAGTTCTGCAAGTATTTTTAGTTTAAGGCCATTTTCAATCTGTCAGTTTGAAAATGGCCTTAAACGCCGAAACAGCTGTCACAATAATAACAACTAAAAATACTTGCAGAACTTAATAATAACATTATTAAATTTGATTTATATTAAATTAAAAAATATATATTACACTAGGTAATACACATTTTTTCGAATCACATTAAATTTATCGACTTTCGTGTAAGAATATTAAAGATTTATGTTACTTTTCCAATAAGATAAGTCGTGCATTTTTTTCGAGTTGCAATTTTATATTTATCACATGTTTTTTGGTATTTAGTTTTCTTTTGCATTTAGTGGTTTAAAGCCCGGGGTTGCAAAATTTTGCACACGTAAACCAGACTACCATCACTCATTTGTTGGCCTATGTATATATTATTTTTTCAACCGCATTAAGTTCAAAAACTTTTTTCAAAGAGCGAAATGGTTTTTACATCCAACAATTTTGTTTATTTATTACCAATTAATCAGTTTAACTAATACCCACTAGAATTTATATCCGCTTCACTAGTTTCTAAACTCTTTAATACATATGATAATAATATAATAATAATTTAAAAAAAATTAAAAAATCTTCAAAAGTCTTGATTTTTTATTTAACGGACGGTACTGATTTCAAAGTGTTTCGGTAATCTTTAGACTGGTATATTACTAGAACTACGGTTTTTATACCGTCCGATCTATCAAATAAAAGTGGACTAATGTTTAAAATTGACTTATTTTCTGATGCTTAAATGCATACCCCAAAGCGCATGCTGGGATTGATATAGCGTTTACCTATGAATTTCAAATATAAAGAGTATTGAACATATCTTAAATATCATATATCATAGTTGAAGAGCTTTTGCTGTTTCAGAAAACAAATTTCCCTCTTCAAAGACCGAAATAATTTTAATCAATTTCATTGAAAATATGAAATAGAGGAATACGCAGAAAAAAAGGATTACGTCGCGAATAAGACTCTAACTGAGAACTTCTTCTTTATTCGTATGTAGCGACTTTGCCAATAATTAAAGCTAAAAAGATCTTGGTAGCTCTATTGGAAGTTAAGTTACTCCCGAATTGATTAAAGGTTCTGAGTTCGAGTCTCAGTCGCGACCTAATCTACTTTATTGCCGTGACTTCTTCTGTTTCATATTTTCACTAGAAATTATAAACCTTAATTGCAAGCTTTAATAAGTCGCTTATGGTATAACACAATATTCTTAAAATGAGTAGGTACTTAACTAGATAAAACAAAACAGTTTTAATTTTTAATTATTTTTATTGGGATATAAAAACCTCATTTTAATATTTAAGCATTGTAGAAAACAATATTAACGAATCTTGAATTTGAGATATGATATCGATGAAGATGGCATAAATTAAACTGGTCTCATTAGCTAAGTTGGTTAAGCGGTTGGCCCGGATAGGCAAAGGACCTGGGTTCGAGTCCCAGATGCGACTGAAATCTTTTTATTTTCTGTCATCTTTTCCGTTTTCATATTTCATTTAGGTTATGTCAATATTGTTTTCAACAATGATTAAAACAGTTAAACTATTTTACTATCATACCAATTAACAAATCATCAGTTCGGATTGTCTAACCGCATTACCACTTATCAATTAAAACAGAGCCTTTCCCGAAACAATTGTGAACAATTTATAGAAGTTTCTGCCCACTAATTCTCAGTTTTATTCCAAAAAGGAGGATAACGAGCGATAACGACCTTCGAACACGACCGGGGTGATACAAATTTCGAAAGGTGTTACTGTTTTCAAACTATCTACGATCTGGAATAAACTAAAAGTCATAGAGAAAGATATATTGCTTAATATACTTGAAATACACAATTTTCAACTTAATGGGATGGTTACCTGGGTACACGCCATATGGGGTAAAAACAATTAATTCTGCCTAATTACATAACAGCGGTAGGACCTTAAATATGCCATACTTATAAATGCATTTAAATGTAAATGAGCTTTAAACTATCGGATATAAATCATTGAATTATCATAGCTAATTTAGAAACTAGGAAACTTCTGTAAAAGGGGTAATGGTCGGTTGAATTATTTTAAGCATTTGAATAAATATATGTGATTATTAATTATTTTGAACTTTTGATAGCGCATTTTTTAAATATTGTAACCATTTTAATGTCAATCAAAATGTATCTAACATCCATTATGCGTGAGTTTTTAGTAAGTAACCTAAAATATTGCTTTGTATTAACTTTCTGTGTAAGAATCTAATCATAATAATAATACCTAATAATTGGCTGTTTAATCTGGTGACATTTTTGGTGTTTAAGAGATATTACTTCAAGGATACCAGACAAGTAATTACTTTGTATTTCCTACACAGTGAGGTAATATAATGATGTATGTACATGTGTATATTATGGGTGAATATGTGGTATGATTTGGAAAACACATATTTCCATAAATTAATTATAAATACGATTACAAAAACACACGAAAATACCGAAGCTTTTTGTCGCAACTGGGTAAAGTTAAATGGTAGGATCTCCTAATTACTGGGCCACTACTCTAACCACATAGCTATTGGTCAACAGTTTAGAACCGTAGTGTTCTTCATAGGTGGCGTATCAATTATTAACGTCTAATTTTGTTCACGTGTTTGTCCACTAAAAGCACCAGTAATAAGAGAATGTAAAATATTTTAATAATTTGGTTAGATTCAACCCCATATGAACATGGGATAGGAACTTCCAGTAACCGTAGCAGCTGGGACTCGAATCCAGCACCTCATGGCCTATCATGGTAATGGGACCTTATACTCTAATCCACTGAGCTACATCTCCCCCAATCCGTCCCGTCATTTTTATCGGTGTCATACTTCGATTTCTTAGAAATGTCAACATCATTTTCAATAGTTTTAATGTATTTTTGGCTGCTACCTTTTTATCATCACTACAAGATTCTACCCGATTTTTTTGTAATCTTTAGATAGTGTCTCGGATGTACCAATCCTATTTTTTATGGGACATCTATTGATTTTTCTATAAGTCTGTATATTAAATATTTATATATGATATATTTATGTACTTATATATTTCATTTCGGAATAACTTATTTAAGCTTATAATCCTCGTCGTCATATCAAAGATAACATTAACAACTCCCAAATAAAACATGAAGTTGCTACCGTTACCTTTTTCTTTTCCGTGTCTTTTCGGTTTCACGTTTCATTTTTGGAGTTGTTAATAATATCTTCAATGATAAAAAAATATGTTA
The DNA here is from genome assembly GCA_022606495.2 of Halesus radiatus. Classification (NCBI taxonomy): domain Eukaryota; kingdom Metazoa; phylum Arthropoda; class Insecta; order Trichoptera; family Limnephilidae; genus Halesus; species Halesus radiatus. The sequence continues at coordinate 42,398 of JAHDVE020008215.1, forward strand.
CAATGAGGTTTTATAGTCTTCAATAAGTTATTCGAAAATTGAAAATTCTATTTTAGTATTCAATCTGAATGATTTTTCGATAACTCTGTGTTCAGTATTCGTATTTATCTTTTATTTACTTGCCGTATTATTAACACTTTCAAGAATTCAAATTCTTATATATTTCGAACTCCAACCTCCCATTATTTATTTCTAGCGATTAGCAAAAGTTAAAACAATTTTCGAAATTAATTCGACGTGAGTATCAAGTATAAAATATCTCCTAATACTTATTTAAACACATATTTGCTGAAAGCGAACCATCTGATAGTTGGTGAACTAAACTTAACTTTAGGAACCACACTGAAGTTTGTTGATATTGAGTTGTTCAACGAAAGTGTAATAGGATTGAGAAGGGTATGAGCAGGAACCTTCTCATGTTTTCAATTTTTTTTCCCTAGTTTTTCACAATGTCAGAAAACATTAAATCAGAAGTATTGTTCTGGCATCTAAATTCGGGATGTGGTAATCCATTTTTTTAAACACCTGACGTAGACAGTATGCAAATATTGTAGATAACTTCATGTCGGTACTTACTCATTACTTGAGTAATTATTTCACTTTATGATATTGGTAGTTACCTATAGAAAACACTAGGTACGATATTGAAATGCCATTAAGTACGCTAAAAAAAACCCACATGGTAGAACAATTATTCAACGAGTTTTTCAATGAAGGGACTGCTAAACTTCGGGTAAAAATAATACTTTTATGTATCGACATATATTTGCAGAAAACAGTGAGTTTTTTTAAAATATTAGTTACTTACGTAGGCAACGTACATTTTATATTTAAGTTACAATAGAAGGATGGTGCTTACTTTGAAATGTGCTAAAGAACAGCCCTAACCATTGTTGTTGCTTATTAATTCTAGGAGGTTGGATGATTGGATGATAGCAGCATAGGCCCTTCCTTAGCTCGGGAGGAAACTGTGCTTTCCTCTAACGCGTCTCCGGAGCACCTTAAACGTTTAAGTGGTATTTGCAGTACTGAGACTAGTGAGATAATTCTCGTAGGTAATACCGCCGCCATGTTCCTCTCCACGCCTAGCGCTCACGAACCGGCAGCCTAGAGCCTTTGCGGCGAAAATTTCATATTCAATTTTAGGATACTCGGCATCTTTCAGACACGAGCGCCGCGTCGTATATCATTTTATCATTATAAACAAAGATAATGAGGCGGTCGGACCTAGATTATAATGGAGCCCGCAGTAAAGAGTCGGTTGCGGGGTCTAAGGTGATACATTAGCGGAGACTGTAACTGAAATCGTATAGAATGTTGTTGCCATTGTGAGATACCAGGCTCTTGGCTGTTGGTTCTTGTAAGGCTGCAGGGCGATTGTCAAATTTATGAGATTTAGCTCATTGCATAACACGACAGTCTAATGTAAGTTATGGCCGATTAGAGACATGTTATGCACCCAATTTAAATACACACTTACTTAAAATTTCAAATTCGATATGAATCTTGTTCTGAAGCCCTCCAGTAACTTTCCTTTCTAATTAACTAAAACCCAACGTGTTTAAAATCAGCAAGAGTAATATAAAAAAATGTTAAACTAAGTTTTTTAAATTTCCATTGTGAGCAGAATGAAGCTTTTTTAATAAGTAAATGAATAAATCTTACATGTAGGAAAGTAAATAAGTAAAATTGTCTCAAATTGAATACATACTCGTATTAAATGCATGGTAAAATCCATTGACCTCAAATGGGAACAAATGTTTTTTGTAAGGTTAAATAATGTCATAAACAAGTCAGCTAAGACTTATGAGCTAAAATAAGTTTGTCTTATATTCTGGTGACATTATCCACTGTGGTCAATGCAGGATGCTTCAATTCCATTTGTTTCACCGGTGACCCTCATAAGCATCTCTATCTTCCTTCCTGCCAAATTTTGGTCTAACTTTCCGATACGGGATTATATGCAGGGTTTATCCCCTTCTCCCTCCCCAATACCTTCAGCCTCACAACATTCCCCAATTGGAAATGCCATAGTCTCACTAGCTCCAGACAGTTGGGAGCAGTTGCGACTCTTGTACGGTATTCATATATAAAAAAAATCAGAACGAAACCGACAAACTTTAACCAGTGATTCCTGAGTTTATTTTAAGTAAAAAATGTTGTTTTTTAGGCATTTTGGTTTCCGGAGACAATTTTTTTTCGTATCTGGTCGATTTAACACTTTTGGTACAATGATTTAACAGTGACTGTTTTTAACACAACACAATAACAAATATTAGATTATTATATATATACATATATATTATATTATATTTCATCAAGTAGTTCCTACAACTATACCTATTTTCGTTAATCAATGTTACAAAATATTTTTTTTATATTTTAAAACCGTCAGTTTAGGGAACAGGCACGTAATATTTTAAGCCAGTTGTTCTGATAGACAATGTACCTCAATGGTATGCATCTATATGATGTCCCACCCATGAAATATGATAGTTTGCGTGATACGTTCAATTAACATCAGGTCTATTATTATATTCTCATTGGCCCCAAAAGCAGGGGGAGAGGGTGATGGACATTCCAAACGCTGGTTTCAAGGATAACAGATTTGATGGCTTTTTTATTCAATTTTATTATTTTCATTGTTTGAATTAAAATATTATAAAATGCCTCATAAATCGCAAAATTCTCCCCTGGCGATGCAGCGCATCGCATATAATATATATGCAGAGAGAAAGGTACATGTGTTCGCAGTTTTTATGTATCACAGAGTGGTCAGAATGAGTCAACACATTCGGAAAACCGAGAATATTCTCGTCCAGGCTGTAGTCCAATGGTACAGCGCGCCCCTGCATCATTGACGGAGAGTTTCCTCTAGCCACCGTAATACAAGTGCTAATGTACAAGTATATTAAATATTTCCTTTTTTTATAAATGCTTTTTGGTAGTTTGTCAACAGGTGTCAATTACGATTGCTTTTGAATACTATTTTATGTCGTATTCCGTATCGGTCGGTCAGTGGCTGAGCTGGCATCGCATCTGGGTCCCACCCAGGCATCGTGGGATGAATTCCTCGACTGGCTAAGTCCTCCATCACGACACAAGCAACAGCGCCCTTGCGGTGATTTTTCATAAAAACGGCGCCATACAAATTCTCCAATTATTATTATAATCTTTCTTTTACTGTGATGGTAGTAGGAGATTATCAAATATTGTCGCGTTATTAAAATAATAAAATAAAATTTAAAAAACGTTGTTTTGATTATTTATTTATTTTTAGTCATTAACTTAGATTTTACATATTTTAACATTTAAATTTTTAGTATAAATCTTTCTTTTCGTATTAATCGTATTGCATGTTATTTTTTTTATATTTTCATCCTAATTAAAGATTATTATTATTACCATTTAATTTATTATAATATATATTATACACCATAAAATTATAATTTTTCGTATTATTTTTTAATAACCAAGCTTTTAGCACCATCACCGATTTTTTTTTGAAGTTTCAATATGTCGACAATAATAAATAACACGACAATCGTCATGAAAGCTCACGATAATCAATAACACACAATAAATTCTCCACGCGTCTCGTCAAAAGCTTCATTCAGTATCGACGGCTTCCGATTGTACCATTGTGACCTAATAATAGGTACACACACCTGTGACAGGTAGGCTCGGAGGTCCCATTACACGAGTGATGTACTCCACAACAAAGAGATCAATAACAAATCGACAAATGGTATTTCACACGGCGCAGGATATGATAGGATAAGTGTGTCTACAATAATAGAAAGGCAGGTATAATGTGTATTGAGTAGGTTGGATCGGTCCCAATTTTTTTAGTTTT
>JAHDVE020008216.1:0-11327 GCA_022606495.2 Halesus radiatus
CATCTTTTCTTTGGTAGTTGAGTACCTTTTTCACTGATGCCGACATGAAGCTGTCGCCGACTCATGACTGCAGAAGGAAGAATACCTGTTCTATCACTGAGCTATCCAGGTAAGCTTGGAGTTGGGCGCCCTTCGCCTGACCTCCAGGTGAGTTTAACCTAACCTGCTACTTTTACACTGGTGCTCCAACGTGCTTTACTTGTTACTTGTACACTGACGCTGCATCGTAGGGCCACATCCCCATTACTTTTACCTCCCGGTGACCATAACATTTCTTTTTCTTATGTGATCTCCCCGTTGAGGCCCCTGCACTGGCGCCCCGTCAGGGTCCTCACACTGGCGCCAACTTAGGGAGGTCACGGCACACTGGCGCTCCAACGCTGAATAGCCAGGTATTTTCCCATCTTCCTCTATCCCTTCTCCTACCCCTCCCCAATACCTTCAGCCTCACAACATCCCCCAATTCGGGATGCCATAGTCTCACTGGATCCAGACGGTTTGGAGCAGTTGGGATTCTTGTGTGGTATTCATATAAAAAACAACATAAAAAGATTTAATAAACTTTTTCTTCAACTTTAAAAAAATATATATTATCTATTAATTTACTACTATAACCGTTATTTATTGCAATCTGTTTAATTATATTTCATCCTTTCGAAAGTTGTTGATATGCGTATATTAATAATGTGGTGAATACAAAGTAATTTTTAATTAATTTATTAATAATAAGTGAATGCCAATCTTTTGAAGAAATCATGAAATATAAATATTTAGAATCAAGTCCTTCGTGATTTTTCGGTTTGAGAACATAAAAATAGCCTCCATTATTTTTTATGGAACGTTTTGAGTTCATTAATTTCCTCAGAGTGTTTTAATATCGCATCTTAGCCGGTTTGTAATCCCTAATGGCCCCTAACTTACGGAGACTTACTCGGGGATGACTCATCAATCTTTTAATTTATGAAGGACGCCTTTAGCCCCCATGTGCTTCACTTCAGGTTTTGACAGTTTTTCGTAATAAAAATAAAAGCAGGTCATTCTACCTTCGTTGTTACTTAATGTTACAAATAAAACTACGTACGCAGGTATTCATATACTCGCATGGTATTTGCTTTCATGTCCTGTGGAGGTAGAATAACATGACATTTGTTTTTTTTTTATTTGAATACCCCACAAGAGTCCCAACTGCTCCCAACCGTCTGGAGCCAGAGAGACTAAGGCATCCCCAATTGGGGAATGCTATGAGGCTGAAGGTATTGGGGCGGGGAAGGAGAAGAGGAAGAGGAAGGTGGGGAAATACCTGGCTATTCAAATCTGGTCACCAAACACGGCTAAAAGCCATTTCAAACAACGTTTCAATTCTAAATTCACCGAGAGTATCTTCCACTCTGGAACGTGAACAAATATACCATATATTATTTTTATTTAATTAATTGCGAAACAACACAAATTAATTATATTAATTAATTTCGCCGTCGCACCTTTTTGCCAAAAACGTCCTCTTTGTGAGTGTCGTGTAGATTGACTGAATGAGAATATAACTGTGTTTCAAATACCTTTAGTGAGTCCTTTCCCTACACCGTGAAACATACTCTCTCTTCGGTGCAATGGTCACTGACATATCATACGACGGTCCTTTGAAAATACATAAAATTACATAACAAAAGCTACTAAAAACACATCTGCCAGGATTAAAAACTATTGCACTTATTTCCAATTAAGGCCAAGTTTTCTTTAAAGATGATAGGACTAATGTGGTGTTGGCCTTTAATCACTGCCGATGATGTTGAAAAATACACCCCTTCATGTCATATTGATTTCAATATATGTTTTTCACAAAAACGGCCCTTACAAATTATCCAATTATTAAGGTGTATTAATGGATATCTAGCACGTTGTTACCCACAGGGTTCAGCTCCCCTTTCATATAAACAATGAAATGCCCCCTCAAATATTATATGAAACGAGCGGTGTATTAACAGACATCTTGCCCACAGGGGTCAGCTCTCCTTTCATAGAAACAATGTAGTTACCCATCAATTATTATATGAAACGATAGGTGTATTAACAGACATCTTGCATATTGTTGCCCACAGGGCTCTGCTCTCCTTTCATAGAAACAATGTAGTTACCCATCAATTATTATATGAAACAATAGGTGTATTAACAGACATCTTGCATATTGTTGCCCACAGGGCTCAGCTCTCCTTTCATAGAAACAATGTAGTTACCCATCAATTATTATGAAACGATAAGGTGTGAACATCTTGCATATCGTTACCCACAGGGTTCAGCTCTCCTTTCGTGGCTGCAATGTGAGTTACCCATCAATTATTATATGAAACGATAGGTGTATTAACAGAGCATCTTACATATTGTTGCCCACAGGGTTCAGCTCTCCTTTTCATAGAAACAATGTACCCATCAGTATTATATGAAACGATAGGTGTATTAACAGACATCTTGCATATTGTTTGGGGTTTCAGCTCTCATAGCAGAAACAATGTAGTTACCCATCAATTGATATATGAAACGATAGGTGTATTAACGAACATCTTGCATATTGTTGCCCACAGAGTTCAGCTCTCCTTAGAAACAATGTAGTTACCCATCAATTATTATGAAGCAAATAGGTGGTAACCAGACATCTTGCATATTGTTTGCCCCTGGGGTTCAGCTCTCCTTTCATAGAAATCAGTTACCCATCAATTATTATATGAAACGATAGGTGTGATAACAGACATCTTGCATATTGTTCCCCCTGAGTTCTTGACTCTCGCCATAGAAACAATGTAGTTACCCATCAATTATTATATGAAACGATAGGTGTATTAACAGACATCTTGCATATTGTTGCCCACAGGGTTCAGCTCTCCTTTCATAGAAACAATGTAGTTACCCATCAATTATTATATGAAACGATAGGTGTATTAACAGACATCTTGCATATTGTTGCCCACAGGGTTCAGCTCTCCTTTCATAGAAACAATGTAGTTACCCATCAATTATTATATGAAACGATAGGTGTATTAACAGACATCTTGCATATTGTTCCCCACAGGGTTCAGCTCTCCTTTCATAGAAACAATGTAGTTACCCATCAATTATTATATGAAACGATAGGTGTATTAACAGACATCTTGCATATTGTTGCCCACAGGGTTCAGCTCTCCTTTCATAGAAACAATGTAGTTACCCATCAATTATTATATGAAACGATAGGTGTATTAACAGACATCTTGCATATTGTTCCCCACGGGGTTCAGCTCTCCTTTCATAGAAACAATGTAGTTACCCATCAATTATTATATGAAACGATAGGTGTATTAACAGACATCTTGCATATCGTTACCCAGAGGGTTCAGCTCTCCTTTCGTAGAAACAATGTAGTTACCCATCAATTTTGGAATAACTTATTGACACTAATAAACTTCATTTTGATATGTGTTTTAAATATTATCTTCAATTCTTAAAAAATATAGATACCTTTTACTGCACACATTATTCGCATTGAAATTCTTCTCAAAATAAAAAAAAATGAGGTGTATAATGCAAAACCTCCAAAAGAAAAGCATTTTTAATCAATCAACCACGCGTTCTTTCGCAATGACAAGAAAACACATCCGGTAAACACGGGCGGAAGTGAGACGCCATGCTGAAATATTAGCCTCACCTTAAAGGGAAGATAAACTACAGGTTGAGGGAAGGTGCAGCATCTAGCTTTCTTACAGGCTGGATTATGTTTCCATGGGGATCTGGCCCGTTTTCATAATCTGAAGAAAAACACACCTTTTGTAGGTTCCTTAATAAAAGTTTTGGAAATACTGAACAGGTATCGCAAATAATGTTTTTGTGAGCACATTACTAACACATGCGTATTATTTGCATATAACACGAATAAGAAAATAGAAGAAAAACAACAAAAATACCATTATTTAATATTAAAAAGAACACATCACAATGCTTTCGAATAACTGTAAAAACTTTGCGAATGTTCAAATTCAATTGGCGTTTATGCTAAGCTTGTTCTCTCTTTTCTGCTAAAAAAATATGTTATTTCTTGATTCTCTTTCTGACTCGTTCTTTTGTTTAACAGCTCAGCTGTAGAATGATCTGCTGGCCTCTGTGTTTCCTCTCTCGTACAGCATGTTTGGGTTCACTCTTTTCTATCCTATAAAAGACACTCTATACGGCATCCCCAAAAATGTTATAGGATTTGAGGGAAAATATTCCTGTGCAAGAGTAACTGTGACTAAAAAAAATAAAGCGTCAGGAGACAAAATTCTGTTTCTCAGCTTTTCAAAAACGTCATTCTCTGAGGTGTATAAATGTACACCAATAGACCCAGTCCTAAGCATGTGTTATTTGCATCAAATTTGCTAATTGTTTTACATGGTAGAATTATCAACATGTTGTGAGGTTATGGTGATTGATTGTTGGGGCAATACGCCTTGTTTTGCTTCCTTCCCTTTAGCCAACGTTTTAAAATCCTTTGACTAAAGAAAGAGGTACAGCCATAAGGATGTTAATCGCAATAATCAATCGTTATAATTCTTTTTACTCAAATTTTGAGGTTCTCCATCGAAACCATTCGTCTCGGAAAATCCCAATAAAGAAGTCCTGGGAATGATATATCTAAGCGTGAAAAATCCATAGATTCTCGGCGACGTGATGTGAAGGGGACAGGTACTTTTTTTTGGGCGGAGGTTTTGTTCACTCATCCAGGGATATTATAGCAAAGTCTAACCCCAGGCGATGCCTTTTAGAAGTCCGGGGAACTATCAATAAAAATGGCACATATTTTATTCGGTAGAAAGATCTACCTAACTAATAACGTCCACTAAACGACTCGGTCTTGGCACACATTTCTTGGTTCATTCACGTTCACACAACATATTATACATACTCTTCTGTTACTCTGACTCTTGACATGGCCCGACGCAAGTATGTGGTATTCTTGATCATGCCATGTTTTCCTCGGGCGTACCCGACTTCTTCTACCATTCCCACCAGCATCATATATCCTCTTTACACTCCATTCTTTGTTCATCCGCTCTACATGCCCAAACCATCCAAGTATCCCTTTCTCAATCTTACTCATTACACTTAAATCAGTCTTGCATTCCTCGCGAATCTTAACATTTTTCACATGGTCATTTGCTACTAGCTTCGCCTAGAATCTTTTTTGGGGAATTTTTTTTATTAGTGCCAACCGCGTTCAGTCCTCCATTCATATAGTTTCTTGCATTCACCCTTCTTTAAATATATCTAAACATACTACTCCAAGTATTCATCATTCACAACTATATTGCACTAAAATAATATACGTTGCTTGAAATGATAGTCGTATTTGGTGACCAGATCTGAACAGCCAGAAACTTCCCTACCTTTTCCCTTATATCCTTCCGTTTTTCACTACCTTCATTTTCACAACATACCCTATTTAGTGATGCCATAGTCTCACAGGCTCCGGACGGTTGGGAGCAATCTTAAGCGATATTTACAAAAAAAAAAACAACTATGCACGTAAAAAGATAATCTTGTTCTTGTGGGTTTAAATGAATTCTTTTTAAATTTTGAAATATTTGTTGTTTTGCATGTCAATCTGTTGATCGCAAAGAAATGTGTTTTAGCTTTAAAGAATGCGATGTAATCCTGGAAATTATTGATAAAATAACATATACCTCGTCGTCGAAAAAGAAATAGAAAAATTCCGACATAAAACTTTATTATGACTAAAAGTAATTTCCAGCATTTCAGGACATTGTTTTGTAGAAAAACCGAATATATTTCAACCTTCCCAATTCTACATATAAATATACGAACTGATGTGTACCTGACCTTGCTCGGATATTATTTTTGGAATAAAGTTATGAAGTTGTAATTTCTTGCTTAACGTTTGGGCGCCATAATTGATTTGACAGTGAAATTAGGAATTACTTGTGACAACTATTACTATCGCTAAACAAAGAAAAAAATTGAAAATTTTATTTCGTATCAAACAATTTTTTTTTCAGAATATTCTGAATAATAAAGTTCTTAAGACGGTAACTACTTATATTTTCCATTTATAAAATATTTTATCAAAACAAACCTTTTTCTTTTGAATATGTATTCTGTGGCTAACTTGAGTGGTATATCTATGGGCTAACTTCAATAGAACATGGCGGATTTAATGTATTTCATACTAATTTTAAAACGTTATAGCAACATATAGGATTTCATGCAACCTACTCTCTAATTATAACTATTTTGTGCTTTATCGGCGAAACTGGTCTAGTAATTTTAAAACGTTATAGCAACATATTGCATTTCATTCAACCTACTCTCTAATTATAACTATTCTGTGCTATTATCGGCGAAACTGGTCTAGTAATTTTAAAACGTTATAGCAACATATTGGATTTCATTCAACCTACTCTCTAATTATAACTATTCTGTGCTATTATCGGCGAAACTGGTCTAGTAATTTTCGAGAAAATCGAGGAAAGATATTTTAGTTTTTTTTAACTCTTTTTATTTCTTATAAGTTGCATTACAAGTAATTTATAAAACATATTTAATTACAGGGTATTCTTGGTATACCTTATAAGGAAAAAGGAGTTGTTGCATCTGATAAGGGAGCCGCGGTTCTTATTATGGTAAGTACGTAATATTTAATTTGCTCCATTTACATAATGTTTTGTATGAAACATTTACGTATGTAAGTTTAAAAAAAAAGAGATTAATTGTATTTATTTGTTCTGATTACAATAAATCACTAAAATAACCTCCCCATCAATACAGCGCATTAAAATGGGGAGGTTATTGTAGTCTTTTATGGCTTGATATAAATATAATAGTTTTGTGTTTGAATGATTTTAAAATTAGGTTTTATGAATTGATTTCCATTTCTCAAAAGTTTGTAAAATTTCTGATTTTCTTTAAGATTTTTCTCTTTACACATTTGTATAATAGAAAAATGCTTAAATATATCTTCAATACATCGACCTCTTGGAATAACAAGGTTCCATTTGACACAGCAATGTCATGCTATAATGTGCTCTTTAGAAGGTAACGTTAAGACTCATTATCGCATAACATTGCCGTATCAGATGGAACCTCGTCATTCCAAGGGGTCGACATGGTAATGTAAATAGTGTGAACAGTGATTTCATTGAGAAGGTGGAATTTTTTTTAAGTATTACATTTATGATGATTCTTCGTGAAACTTTTAATGAATTAAATTATTTTTATAAGATCCGCGACCAACAACAAACAAAAATTCATTTTTAATGTAATTATTTTTTAAATAACTTTTAGCCGTGTTTGGTACCAGGTATTTCCCCACCTTCCTCTTCCCCTCTTTTCCCCTCCTCAATACCTTCAGCCTCACAATATTCGCCAATCGGGGATCCTATAGTCTCACTGGCTCCAGATGGTTGTGAGCAGCTGGGACTCTTATGTGGTATCACATAAAAAGGCATCCTTAGTACAAATGGGTATTTTTTTTAATGTAAAGCTCAAGCACTCACTGCAAATTGTTTAACATGTTTTTCCAACCAGAAAGGTGACATTCGCTTTACGCGCAATGCAGCAAGGTCGCCGCTGTTCTGTTAATTTATTGATAAACGATAATTTATGATTTCAAATAAAACTTTATTTGCACTAAATTTTGGTTGTTGAATGTTTTTACACATATCGACACAGATTTCCATTTAATAACCACTTTGGGAAGAAATGGCCTGGGCGTGAATCCCTTCACTTTTGTTTGTTTACTTGTTGTGTGTTTCCCGGCCCAGGTGTAACGTTTTCAAATAACCTTAAAAACTCGTAAAATTGTTAATAGTCGTTTTCATGTCGAAACCGTTAGGTAATTGAAACGTGTGTTATTAAACTTTCAGGGGAACGCTTCATACTTCTGCCAACCCTCACGGCGAAGGTATTGTATGGAAATAAAACTTCCAGGTAACGAAATTAAACATTTATTCAGAAATGTCATTACACGGTCACCTTTACTTCAGAGGAGTATTATTATTAGGGGAACCATATAACATCATTTTTAGAATTTAAACATTTTAAATCCTAATAGGGTACAAATTGTCCCTGAGAAGGTCGCCGGGATGTCATATAAATGGTTCTCTCTATAGTTACACGAAATTACCAAATTAATCTTAATAATATTTCAAAAATGATTAAATGAAAGAATAAATCATTTAATTATTTAATATTAATCGTATAAATATAACAAGAACAATAAATACATGTCACATTATAAGATTATTATAAGAATACAGCACAAAAAATTAAAAAGGTAACTATTAAATGTGGCATTAGGTCGTACAATGGCATCAGAGAGTATATAAAGAATAAAAGTTCACGAAGGATATAAAAGTAAACGATATGCGTACATATAGTAAACTTAAGTTATATTAATATTGATTGAAAAGATATGATAGTATAGCCTTATTCTACTAACCTTTCATGCAGTTAAATAGATCCGCTACATCTGCGTATCTATTATTAACTTCATGTAATCTAGGTACAAGCGAGTGTTTGTAATGCTCCGTCCTGGTAATGTTACATTTAAACAGGATTTTGGAACAAGTAGCTCTCGTAGGCATATGAAATTGAATGAAGATAATAAAATCATAGCTGTCTGTACTAGAATTTACAATTTTGAACATAAATAAATAAATAACAAAAGTCGGAAATAATTCTTCGATCTGTGAGATTTAGTTCTTTCATCAAGTTAATGCTTTCAGTGGCAATACTTAGTTTATAATTAATGTATCTTAGGAATTTATGTTGATTTCTTTCGATTGAATCTTAAATTATTTTAAAATGGGTAACAGATCAAGGAGTTGTATTCAACTGGACTACATTATACAATATATCATGATTAATAAATAAACCCAAAAGCTGTAGGCGATCATACAATTGTAAATTGTATGATCGCCTACAGCTTTTGTAATTGTAGTATATTTCTATACATTTTTGAGTTGAATAAAATTCTTACTAAGAGAAAAAAAATATTTCTCCACTGGTTAAATCCCATGCCACTGACAATTATTTTTCCCCGCGATGACGACAAAAGAAATTATTTAAATTTTGTATAACATTAGCTTCTGCGGTATAAAACGGAGCATAAAGCATAAAATTTGTGTGAAAAAGCTGCCAAATTTCTTACCTGACGCCGCTCGCATAAGTAAGTAAGAAGAACATTTAATAGAGAGAAGGAAGAAGAATCTGGAATGAAGACGCAGAACGAACCGGCGCATATTATAATGTGTCCATTATTCAAGGCGTTTTGACATTTAAATTGCATACGGAAGGTGCGCTCCGGGTGGGAAGGTGAATTATAGTCGCCCTGTTGTACCAAACGAGAAAGAATTTAACGTTTTCGAATATCCTGTAGTAATTTTGAAAAAGATTAAAGGATTTTTTGCAGTTGACGATACTTAATAGTACGTAATAATAACCAATCTTTCTTAAAAAATAAAGATAAAGGGTTTTTTCGGGTTGATATTTTAAATTGTATACGGCAAATTTGTGTTCCAGGATAAATTGGTAGTTTTTAAATTAAATTTAAGCTCATCGTGATGCTTATTATATCGGACCACTTGTCGTCTATATTGACTGTAAATAGGGGTGGGTCTTCCAGTCGGCGGGATGCTAAGTATGTAAAACTCGGTTCACTTTGTCCAAAGGGTAGAAGAGGCATTGTTTGAAGGGATTGCAGAGTCAAAGGCGGTGTCGAGACGTCCAGGTGGGAAAAAGGGACGAGTAGAGCGAAGCGGTTGAGTTGGTTGTTGCGAGTTCGAGTGATGTGACTGAGTGAGTTACCAGCGGTTGTCTATTGCGGAGTATTTATAGGGCGCGACAAAACCGAGTGCATTTTTTATGGATGAACGCTCGATCCGCCCCGTGTTATCGAGGTACCGTTTGGTATAGCGTTTTGTGTTTATATATGTTTTATTTTCCAACATTTAATGGTATTCAAGCAACAGAACTCACTCGACCGTTTCCTCTCATATAAGCCACTTATTCCCACCATTTTTATTAGGATTATAATCAAACATACAATTTTATTCTGAGGGTCCCAATCTCTAAAGTATGGGGGAGAATTCTTACAACTACTTAAAACTAAAATTTGTATACCTAATTTATAATCAGAAATGTTGACGAGAGTCCCACCGTTTAATAAATATATATATATATGCAATTATTTGATGGTTAATATTGAAATGAATATTTCAAAAAGGAAAAATGGTTAAAATAAGTGTATCGAACGTAAGGATGTGACTCGCATAAGATACTATCACCGGGTAAGTTGCGCTGTTATCCTTATCTCCGCCCCTAATTTGCCCACGACCTCCTATCCTTCCCCACTTGCAATCTCTTAATACTGGCTCCATCGTGGTGCTGGTTCCTTTCCGATCTCCTCATCCTTTTCCCCTGTTCCTAATACAGCTTCCCTTTCAATCTCTTAATACTGGCGCCCAACGTGGTTCTGGTTCTTTCCCGACCTCCTCATCTTTTTCCCCAGTTCCCACTCCTAATACAGCTTCTCCATCAATATCTTAATAATTTGTTTTATTTCATAATATAACTTATGTACCCCTTACGTCTGTCTCGAGGCGAGAATTTCATCATTGAGACAGATATTGAACAATCCTTTATAATTACATATGTTCTATGAAGATTAATTAAAAAAAAAAAAAATTTAAATTGTGGACTATGCATTATGCACCTCGTCCTTGGAACAAACATTCTGTTAGAATCGTTCTGGTTAGAGACTATCTTTAAGAATCGAAACTATATAAGAATAGGAAGTAATATTTGTACAGCGCCCCTAAGCTGATTTTTCACAAAAGCGGAGCTATAGAAATGGTCCGATTATTGTTATTATGCTTGAAATCGTTTAATCCATGTTTAGGTGCATACTATTCCTGAATAACCAGGCGCTTCTTAACCTTTTTTCGTCCTTCTTATAACATCTTACCACTATCGTAAATCTTATTCACGATTCAGGAAGTATTCAAGAGAGCATCGGGAGTCTCATGATTCCGAAAATATTCAAGAGAGCATCGGGAGTCTTATGATTCAGGAAGTACTCAAGAGGACATCGAGAGTCTTATGATTAAGGAAGTCTTCAAGAGGACATTGGAAGTCTCATGATTCAGGAAGTCTGTAGAGGACTTCGGAAGTCTCATGATTCAAGAAGTACTCAAGAGGACATCGAGAGTCTTATGATTAAGGAAGTCTTCAAGAGGACATCGGAAGTCTCATGATTCAGGAAGTACACAAGAGGACATCGAGAGTCTTATGATTAAGGAAGTCTTCAA